>PVJD01007363.1:0-85629 GCA_004026545.1 Mormoops blainvillei
CATAGCTGTCTACTTGATCATTCTTCCTCCATTTATTTTCCCAGAAAACTTTAACAGGTTTATTTATAATTGTAATAAAGTTAAACTGCTGAAACATGTTTACAGAAACATTTTGACTTGCATTCATGCTTTATGTCTCTGCATTATATTAAAAATTCACACACAAATGGAAATGGAAAAACTGCCAATACCTGATTTTTGTCCCCTATTTTCAACTTGCAATCATATACTTAGTCACCTTTTGATCCCATGGGGCTGGGGGGCTGGGGGGCTGGGTGGGGGTTGAATCTAGCATTCAGAACTACCAATAATAAGAAGTGAAAAAATTTTAAAGAATAAAATGTTTCCCATCATAGTACATTCGTTTTTTATTTTGAATCTTTTTAAAAAAAGATTTTGTTTATTTTCAGAGGAGAAGGGAGGGAGAAAGAGAGAGAGAGAAACATCAATTCGCGGTTGCTAATCATGTGTCCTCTTACTGGGGACCCAACCCACAACCCAGGCATGTACTTGAGGGAGAATCGAACCGGTGACCCTTTGGCCCGCAGACCAGCAGTCAATCCGCTGAGCCACAGCAACTAAGGCGTATCACAGTGGGTTCTTAAGCATGTTTTCCATGTATGCAGAATGCTAGCTAGATATCTTTTGGCCTAATTGTTACCATTTGTCATGAATAGCACACAGGTTGGTATCTTCAAAAAGGTCAAGCAAATGAGTCTTACTTGCCTCTTGCAAAGCACCAATAGCTGCACTCCGGAAGCGCAGATCTGTTTCGAAGTCCTGAGCAATTTCTTGCACCAGATGCGAGAAGTTTGGGAAGTTAAGGGAAGTTTGTAAATATGTACAATGGACTTTTGATAACTTCTGAAGTGCCATGGTACCAGGCCTGTAACGATGAGAGTTCCTCACCCCTACAGTAACGGGCACACTCTTCTGAGTGGCTTTGGTAGGCAGTTGCTTCCTAGATGCTTCACCACTGGCTCGTTTGCAGCCGGCTCTGTGTGTGCCATAGCATAGAAGTCCTCCTTACTTACCTTCTTCTTTAGTTGGAGCTCAGCGAGCTAGAGGAGATGAGATGGTGGCTGCAAATGTCCCCTGCATTTTCGACAAATAGTTATTGAGAACTTAGTCTGTGCCTGGCACTGGTGATATAAAGATGAATTTATCGCAGTTGCAGTCCCTGGCTACATCACAGTAGCAACAAAACTAATACTCCTTGAACATTGTCAGTGCAGACTGCTTTTGCTTTTAAAGTTCAAGTTGCTTTCCAACTCTTAACTATTCATAACTTTTTCTTATAGTCTCTGGCTTTCATTTTGCCTTCTGTTTTGCTCCTATGCTAGCATTATTATTTGCAAATATGTCAGGACATCGACGCTTTTTCCTTTTCTATTACTTTTTCCTTTTCACGCCTCCTTTGGCTCCATCCAGTGGTTTTTTTTTGATAGTGCAAGCTATTTGCATGTACTTTGTACCTGGCACATATTACTTCCTTTGTGGTATTACCTTGTGTGAGGTATAACCTATACTATCCAATACTGAATGAATGACTGTGTAAAATATTTCAAATATTATATTTACATATATATATATACAGCTACAAAGATGAATTGCTTATGTATTCTGTCCTTTTTAGTTTATAAAGACCTGCCTTTCTAAAACAAACAAACAAACATTATGATTTTGCTCAAATAAAATTAATTTTGATCTTGCATGGGCATGAGATGAGAGTCCAAAAACCTACAAATGAAAAATTACAGAATTGAAAAATCATGTAAGTTACATGTTTGGCGTTCATCATTAACACGGACTTTTCTTAGTGAAAAAGTAGAAACTGTGCTATGTAACCCTCTCCCTCTTTTTTAAAATAATTTTCTCACGGTAGAAACTAAACCATAATGCAGTTGGAATTTGGAACTAAGCCAAACAAGTAGAATTTATTATTACCATTATCACCTTACCATTATCATTATCTCATCATAAATATTATTATTACTACTAATATAAATATTACATAAATTACATAAATATTATTATTACTACTAATACAGTTGTAAAACTGTATTAGTTTTATGTTGATTCTTTCCCCCAGTAATTCCTCCCAACTCTACCCATTTTTTAAAACCTCATCTTAATCGTGTTTATATAAACACAGAAATGACAATTTTTTGTATATTTTATTGATTATGCTATTACAGTTGTCTCATTTCTTTCTCCCCTTTATCCCCTCCGCCCTGCGCCCCATCCCATCATCCCCATGTCAGCATTTTCCCACCACCACTTTCCTCAGCCCCACCCCTCCACACCTCCCACCCTCAATCTTTCCCCGACTCGGCTTTGTCGATGGGTCCTTTATACATTTTCCTTGATGACCCTTCCTCTCTCTTTTCCCTGTTATACCTCTCCCCCCTCCCCTCTGGTTACTGTCAGCTTGTTTTTTATTTCAATGTTGCTGGTTATGTTTTGCATGCTTGTTTGTTTTGTTGATTAGGTCCCACTTATAGGTGAGATCATATGGTATCTGTCTTTCACTGCCTGGCTTATTTCACTTAGCATAATGCTCTCCAGTTCCACCCATGCTGTTGCGAAGGATGGTAGCTCTTTCTTTCTTTCTGCTGCATAGTATTCCATCATGTAAATGTACTACAGTTTTTTGATCCACTCATTCACTGTTGGGCACTTAGATTGCTTCCAGTTCTTGGCTATTGTAAATTGTGCTGCTATGAACATTGGGGTGCATAGGTTCTTTTGAATTGGTGTTTCAGGATTCTTAGAGTATAATCCCAGCAGTGGAATCACTAGGTCAAAAGGTAGCTCCAGTTTTAGTTTTTTGAGGAAATTCCAACTGTTTTCCACAGTGGCTGCACCAGTCTACATTCCCACTAACTGTGTACTAGGGTTCCCTTTTCTCCACATCTTCACCAGCACTTGTTGTTTGTTGATTTGTTTATGATGGCCATTCTGGTTGGTGTGAAGTGGTATCTCACTGTGGTCTTAATTTGCATCTCTTTGATGGCTAGTGGTGCTGAGCATCCTTTCATGTGCCTTTGGGCCCTGTGTATGTCCTCCTTGGAGAAGTGTCTGTTCAGGTCCTTTGCCCATATTTTAATTGGGTTGTTTGTTTTCTTGGAGTGGAGCTGTGTGAGTTCTTTAAATATTTTGGAGATCAAACCCTTGTTCGAGGTATCTTGGCAAATGTATTTTTGCATATGGTTGGTTCCCTTTTCATTTTACTGATGTTTTCTTTAGCCATGCAGAAGCTTCTTACTTTGATGAAGTCCCATTTGTTTATTCTTTCCTTTATGTCCCTTACTGTAGGGGACATACCAGTGAAAATCTTTCTGTGTGGAATATCTGAAATTTTCCTGCCTATGTTCTCCTCTAGGACTTTTATGGTGTCACAACTTATATTTAAGTCTTTTATCCATCTTGAGTTTATTTTTGTGTGTGGTGTAAGTTGGTGCTCAAATTTCATTTTTTTGCATGTAGCCGTCCAGGTCTCCCAACACCCTTTGTTGAAGAGGCTATTTTTACTCTATTTTATGCTTCTGCCCCCTTGGTCAAATATTAATTGACCATAGAGACATGGGTCTATTTCTGGGCTTTCTCTTCTGTTCCATTGATCTATGTCCCTGTTCTTATGCCAGTACCAGACTGTTTTGATTACAGTGGCCTTATAATATAGTTTGATGTCAGGTATTGTGATCCCCCTACTTTTCTTTCTCAAAATTGCTGCAGCTATTCGGGGTCATTTATGCTTCCATATAAATTTTTGAAATGTTTGTCCTATGTCTGTGAAATATGTCATTAGTATTTTAATACGAATTGCATTGAATCTATAAATTGCTTTGGATGGTATGGACACTTTGCTGATATTAATTCTTCTAATCCATGAACATGGTATATGCTTCCATTTATTTGTGTCTTCCTTCATTTCTTTTTTCAGTGTACTGTAGTTTTCTGAGAATGGGTCTTTAACCTCCTTGGTTAAGTTTATTCCTAGGTACTTTATTTTTCTTGTTGCTGTAGTAAATGGGATATTTTCATGATTTCGGCTTCTGATATTTCATTATTGGTGTGCAAAAATGCCTTCGATTTCTAAATATTGACTTTGTAGCCCACTGTTTTGCCAAATTCACTTATTATGTCGAGTAGTTATTTGGTGGAGTCTATAGGCTTTTCTATGTACACTATCATGTTCTGCAAACAATGACAGTTTTACTTCCCCCTTTCCAATTTGGATGCCTTTTTTTTCTTTTTCTTGTCTGATGGCTGTGGCTAGGTCTTCTAATACTATATTGAATAGAAGTGGTGAAAGTGGACATACTTGTCTTGTTCCTGATCTTAGTGGGTAAGCTTTTAGTTTTTACCCATTCAGTATAATGTTGGATGTAGTTTTCTCATATATAGCCTTTATTATGTTGAGGTATGCCCCCTTTATTCCCACTTTGCTGAGTGTTTTTATCATAAATTGGTGCTGCACTTTATCAAATGCTTTTTCCACATCTATTGATATGATCATGTGATTTTTGTCTTTCCTTTTGTTTATGTGATATATTATGTTTATTGATTTGTGAATATTGTACCATCCTTGCATCCCTGGGATGAATCCCACTTGATCATGGTGGATGATCTTTTCAGTGTATTGCTGGATGCGGTTTGCCAATATTTCGTTGAGGATTTTAGTGTCTATGTTCATCAGTGATACTGGCCTGTAGTTTTCTTTCTTTGTTGTGTCTTTATTTGGTTTTGGGATTAGGATGATGCTGGCCTCATAAAAAGAGTTTGGGAGTCTTCCCTCCTCTTGGATTTTTTGGAATAATCTGAAAAGGACAGGGATTAGCTCTTCCTGAAGTGTTTCGTAAAATTCTCCTGTGAAACCATCTAGTTGAGGGCTTTTGTGTGCCTGGAGTTTTTTGATTACTGCTTCAATTTCACCACCTGTTATCGGTCAGTTCAGGTTTTCTGTTTCTTCTTCATTCAGTTTTGGGTGATTACATTTTTCTACAAATTTGTCCATTTTACCCACATTTTTTAATTTCTTGGCATAGAGTTGTTCGTAGCAATTCCTTACAATCATTTGTATTTCTGTGGTATCAGTTGTAATCTCTCCTCTTTCATTTCTGGTTTTATTTATTTGAGTTCTCTCCTTTCTTTTCTTGATGAGTCTGCTTAAAGGCTTGTTGATTTTGTTTATCTTTTCAAAGAACCAGTTCCTGGCTCTATTAGTACTTTAAATTGTTCTTTTAGTCTCTGTGTCACTCAGTTCTGCTCTGATCTTTATTTCCTTCCTTCTGCTCGCTCTGGGCTTTGTTTGTTGTTGTTCTCTAGTTCTTATAGATGTTGTGTTAGGTTGTTTATTTGAAATGTTTCTATCTTTTCCAGGTAGGCCTGTATAGCTATGAACTTTTTCCTCCAGGTAGGCCTTCACTATGTCCCATAGGTTTTGGACTGTTGTATGTTCATTTTCATTTGTTTCCATAAACTTTTTGATTTCTCCTTTGATCTCATTATTGACCCATTCATTGTTAAATGCATGCTATTCAGTCTCTCCATGAATTTTAATATTTTTGAGTTTTTTCCTTAAGGTTTGTTTCTAGTTTTAAGCCCCTGTGTTCTAAGAAAATGCTTTCTTAATTAATTTTCTTAAAATTAATTAATTAATTTTCTTAAATTTGATGAGGCTTGTTTTGTGTCCTATCATGTGGTCTATCTTTGAAAATGTTCCATGTGCAATTGAAAAGAATGTGTAGTTTGCTTCTTTGGGATGAAAGGTTCTCCAGATATCAGTTAGGTTCATTTGATCCAATGTTTCATTCAGTACGCAATATAGTTGCTGATATTTTGTTTGGATGATCTATTCATTGTTGACAGTGGGGTATTAAAATCCCTAATATAAGTGTGTTGCTGTCTATATTTTTCTTGAAGTCCTCCAGGATTTTCCTTATATATTTGGGTGCTCCTATGTTGGGCGTATATAGGTTTATAGTGTTTATGTATTCTTGATGGATTCTTCCTTTGGGTATTATGAAGTATCCTTCTGTGTCTCTTCTTATGGTCTTTTTCTTGAAGTCTATTTTGTTCAATATAAATATTGCTACCCCAGCTTTTTTTTTTTTTTTCCTTTCCATTTGCTTGGAATGTTTTTTTCCAACCCTCCTTTCAGTCTGTGTAGGTCTTTTGTTCTCAGATGGGTCTCTTGTAGGCAGCATATGTGTGGGTCCTATTTTCTTATCCATTCAGCTATTCTATGCCTTTTAATTGGAGCATTTAATTCATTTACCATGAAAACTATTATTCATAGGTACTTATTAATTTTTTCCCTTTGTACTTGTGTTCCTCTCTCTCTCTCTCACCCTTTTTCTTCATCTTCTTAAAGCAGTCCCTTTACATATCTCACAATGCTGGTTTGGTAGAGGTGTATTTTTTTAGCCTTCTTTTGTCTGGAAAACTCCTTATTTCACCTTCCATTTTAATTGAGACCTTTGCTGGGTAGAGTAGTCTTGGTTGCAATCCTTTGCTTTCCATTACTCAGAATATTTCTTGCCATTCCTTTCTGGCTTGTAGCATTTCTGTGGAGAAGTCAGCTGCTAGCCTTATCGGGGCTCCATTGTATGTTACTTCCTGTTTCTCCCTTGCTGCCTTTAAGATCCTCTCCTTGTCCTTTATATCTGCCATTTTAATTATGATGTGTCTTGGAGTGGGTCTCTTTGGGTTCTTCTTGATTGGGACCCTGTGTGCCTGTTTGACTTGTGTGAATTTTTCTCTCCTCCAATTAGGGAAGTTTTCCATCATTCCTTTTTCAAATGGGTTTTCTACCCCTGCTCCTCCTCTTCTTCTGCTATTCCTACTATACAGATATTATTATGTTTCATGTTGTCTTGCATTTCCCTTAACCCCTCTTCACTCTTTTTGAGCCTTTTTTCATTTTCTTGCTCTTTCTGGGAGTTTTTTTCTACCATGTTTCCAACTCACTGATTTGATCCTCTGCTTCATCTAGCCTGCTTTCGATTCCTACTACTGTGTTATTCAATTCCAAAATTATATTCTTCATTTCCTCTTGGTTCTTGTTGATAGTTTCTATGTCCTTTTTCATGCTGATATAGTTTTCAGGAAGTTCCTTGTAGTTTCCCTGTAGTTTTTGGTAATTCTCACTGAGCTCACTGAGTTCATTGAGCTTCCTTATAACCATTGTTTTGAACTCAATATCTGTTAGTTTACTTGCCTCTATTTCATTTAGTAGTCTCTCTGGGATTCCTCCTTCCTTTTGATTGGGAGTCGTTTCTTTGTCTTCCCATTATTTGGCTACTAGGCAATTTATTTAATTACATAATACTAAAGTAAAGAACACTGAACTGATACTGATTTGAGGTAGAAAAACATTACCCTACTGTAGTGATATTATAGTAATATATCTCCCAGATATAATTATTTTTTCTGCTTGCAGCCAGAGTCTTTCTGAAACATAGTTATGGTTATTTTTGGAGTCAAACACTTGAAAATTATCACTATTTGCTTGAGAGGGACCCCACAGTCCTAATTAGAAAGGAGAGTGAAATATACGGGCAAGCAAATTGTGAACTGCACAATTCTAGTGCATGGCATTCGCAAAAACAGTGATGTGAATGGTGCCTCTGATGCTGTGCAAAAAAGCAACCTGCATGTTTGGAAGTACTGGAAACGTTGCGGGAAGAAATAAAAAACACTTCACTAAAGCGTTAGGTAGACCCATAGTCATCTCAATGCTTTTGAAAGTTATTTTATTTTTTAATTAAGTTTTTTCCTGTAAGCCATGAGTATGAAGAATTAATATGAATGAAAAGAGAAATATAACTTGTCAGTATGGAATTGACCTAACAGTCAATATTCAATTTCACAAAAATACACCATTGGAAATGAAAAAAGTGAATTTAAAGCGTAAAGTTAAAAAGTGTATAAAGAACAATTCAACTAAGAGGAAAAGTAAAGTGATGGGAAATGATTAAAGATAGGTTATGACTCTAGCAATAGTTTAGATTATTCAGATAGTACAGAACACTTAGTGCTGGGTAAAAATAAAAATCTTTTGAAACACTTCACTTACAACAAAAGATAATAAAAGAAATCTCCGTCTTCCAAAATTGTAACTATTCAAACTGTACTCAATGTTCTAGCTGGTGTAAGTGGCAGTGAAAAACAAATAAAAGTTATAAGAATTAGAACTATACCTATATGTATAAACTATACCTATATGTATAAAATGTGGTTGTTTATGCAGAAGAATTCAAGACTACAAATTATTAAAACTAAGAATTTAGTAAGGTTGCTTGATAGAACATCAATATGCAAAAAATAAATTATATTCCAATATTATCATCAAAGACTTAGAAATATTTTTAAAAATATATCATTTATGAAAACAACCAAAAGTAGTGTCTAGGAATAAGCCTAATATAAGATTGGCAAGATTTTTATGAAGAAAGTTATAAAACTATTAAAATGTCTTTAAAAGCACCTAAATACATGGAGAGTTATACCATGTTCATAAAAATGCCAACTCAATTCCCTAAAAATGTAAGTGCTCTAAAGTCAATGATAAGTGTAATACAGTTTCAATTCAACCCAACCAGCAGATGTGAGTAGTGGAACAGAACTGAGTTGCTTGTATTTGAGGTGAATCTGGAATTCCTTGGGGAGCCTAGTATAATTAACAATATGTCTGATTAAAAAAAATAATCCCTGTAATATCTGTTATCAAAGGATGAATATTCAGATATATACTGCAATTAGAAAAGCTATCTTATTTACCAAGAACTGGAATATTTATGTCCATATTAGAAGATTAAGAATGTGATTTCTTGGCAAAGGAACTGCTGTCTCAGTTGCAGAATAGCATTTTTCATCTGTGACTCAGAAGGGAGGTCTGGATTACCAACCCATTGCCTAAGATACAGACTCTAGGTTTCCAGGTCTAGAGAGGAGAATGTTTTAGCAAATGCACCCTGCCACACATGAGAGCATCCAGAGCATCCAGAGGTATCTGAATGACTATACCTCACACAAAGGCCACTTGTTAAACTATAACAGACATGCCACCTGTTCTTTCAGAGGCCAATAAGTGATCTTTGAACAGGGCTGGAGTTAAAAAGTAAACCTATGCTTCACGTTTTTGCATTGTTATAACTAAAACAAAACAACTGACTTGCTGTAAGTATGCAGTCAATATTCGCTTCTCAGCCTGGCTCAGTGTTTTACATTTTAAAGAAAGAACACAGTTGTTGTGGAAAAGGCTTTCCAAATAGTCTGATTTGCTTTGAAGCAGCTCTTAAAACTATAACTCTGTGTAATCAGCTAAACTTTCTGTACTGTAGTTACCTTTCCAGCTCTATAACCATGCGTTTATGATATGTTACTGTGAAAACAGGCTCAGTTCAAAACACAAGAATATGGATACTCTTTTTAAGAGTTATATTATTTTTTCATTAAAATTATGAATTCTCAAGATAGATAAATATTAAATCCTTGATCAATAAGCTTTTCTTCAATAAGTGTGAAACCATCATTTAGAACATGGAAAAATCTCAGACTAGTGATGCGATTGGTGCTTCCTTTCAACATTTTCTTCTGTTTCTGTCTCACCTTCTCACCCAGCTTTTCCTCTCACACATCCTCTTCATTGTTAGAAACAGTACTAGGCAAAAACCAAAGACTTCATGGAAAGCATGCATAGAAAACCTGTTTCCTATAATATAAGCTTTCAGCATAATTTAGTTTGTATACACTTTTCTCTTCTGTTGTCTTTTCACTAGTTGCTAAAAGTGAGTACTGTGTGGAAAGAGTGAAATCAGTAATGATAGAGGTGGCTTGGACAGATCATTCAGTTTGATCGAGTTGACATTTATAGAACATGCCATCCAACAATAGAGGAATACACAGTCTTCTCAAACTCACATGAAATACGTACCATGACAGACCGTATTCTGGGCCAGAAAACATATCTTAACAAGTTTAAAAGAATAGGAATTATAAGAGGTAAGCTCTCAGACCACAATGAATAAAACTGAAAATAAAAGCAGAAAGATGGCGTTCATTTCCACAGATATCTGGAAATAAACAACGCACATCTGAATAAACCAGGAACCAAGGAATAAATTGCAAGAGAAATTTAAAAATATTTTAAATTAAAGAAAAACAAAAGTACAACATGACAAAATTTGTTGGGTAGAGCAAAATTAATTTGTTTAGAGGAAAATTTAGAGCATTAAATGCCTATGTTAGAAAAGAAGAAAGGTTGGAAATCAATAACATAAGCTTCCACATGAGGAAACTAGCGAAAAAGTTCAATTTTACATATGATCCAATAAAAGAAATGCAAATAAACATATCACTTTTCACATATTGCAGTCAGACATTTATATTCCTAAAGTATAATATCCAATGCTGGTCTGGATAAAGTGAAATAGGAACCGTATATTGGTGGCAGTTGCACAAATTGATGCAGCCCTTTTGGAAAAGAAATTTGGCGGTGTGGCCTAAATCTACCTTTCCATTGACCTGGTAATCATTTCAATGATTATAAAGAAATAATCCCAGATTAAGAAAACATTTCACATAGAAAGCTATAAAATAATTATTTATAATAGCAAAAATCTGAAAACAGCCCCCGCCCAAATAGGTGTCATAATTACTGGAACAGTTGATGGCCATGAAATTTGATATTTTGGAAGAATTCCTTCCTTCCTTCCTCCCTCCCTCCCTCCCTCCCTCTTTCCCTCCTTTCTTTCTTTCTTTCTTTCTCTCTTTCTTTCTTTCTTTCTCTCTTTCTTTCTTTCTTTCTTTCTTTCTTTCTTTCTTTCTTTCTTTCTTTCTTTCTTTCTTTCTTTCTTTCTGGCAGAGAGATAGGCATTTTATTTTACTTAAACACAACAATGACACTAGGAGGTATGGACTACTATGACTAACTACTCTTTGCAGACAAGGAAACTGAGACTCAGAAAAATTAAGTTCCTCACAGTCATACAGTCAGTAGGTGGACAGCTGAAATTTGATGCTACAAATTCTGACTTTGGACAGAGCCCCACTCTTACCACCAACTGGCAGTACCCCTGGTACGTGGACAGGTAACATTCTATTTACCCACTTCCCTCTATGAACTGAGTCCTCTCAACTGTGAAAGCACAGTGATTTATCAGAATTACCTGGGTATGTCAACACAAGATTCAGAAATCTTGACTTGTGGAAAATCAGACCCAGGACCTACTGTCTCAGGCAGTGACAAGAGTAATGGCACCTTTCTCTTCTGCTTGGAGGCATGGAGTTTGGAATAGCAGTCCACCGCAGGTCTGATGAGGTTGAAACTTGCAGGTAGTCCTAGTCCAGGAAGAACCAGCAGCATCAAAATATCCCCATTCTTGGCTGCTTTGACTATCCATTTCCCCACTTGGGCCTGGACGTGCTGAGAGTACTTAACTGAACTTCTGTTGGTATAAGTACCATCTTTACTTTTCAAACTTCTATTTCCTGTTGATTCTCTGTCCCAATAGATAGCAAATAGAAAAATTTACACTCCTTAAGAAGATAAAAGCAAGTTTCAAAATGCAAGAAAAATAGCACTTGAGTCAACCGTACACCATTTACATTCAAATTCTGTATCGATGTGGCAAATGTTCAGCAACACTTAAAGGCTACAAAATTTCGTTAAATGGTTCCATATTTTTGTGGAAATACATAAAAATACTTTATGAAAATATGACATAAAGGACAATGTGAAAGTCACTGTATTTTACAGAAACAATTAAGTCCACCCTCAAATGTACCTTTTCATTCATCATACTGCAACTTTCAGGACTAGAGAGAGACAATCATTGTAACCCCCTTCTGTGACTGCTATCTGCACAGTTATATTAGGGGGAAAGTCTTTTTGAACTTAGTTTTTCAACTATTTAAAACATCAGCAAGACATAAATTAGTTTGCAGTTAGATATGATAGATGCAGCAAGACACTACTTAAAACCAATACTTGCGTTAGGCAGAACCCAGGGTCTAGAAAATCTGTTTTTCTTCTTTCATTCCTGTTGGTAATTCCAGAAGTCTGAACCATGCTCCCTTAAGTTTCTTACTGTCATCTACACGTTGTACACAGACCTCAGAGTGCGTTATACTCCACACATTTCGAGGGATCTGTAGGAAAGTGCTTCTGGCAAACAGTCATTAACCTCTTCAGTCCCTGAATATATGTCCTGTGTTTCATCATTTAAAACATGTGCAACATGCTTGGAGAAAATCTTTTCCCTACCAGTTCTGGCATGGATACCAACCGTAGTGACACCAGTGGGTCAAGGGGCATTTCCAATGGCCATCTGAAAGTAAGCACCATTGGCCCTTTTCCATCACCTTCTGAAAAGGGTTCTGAGATAGGACTTGGTCTGTTTCTCTGGAGCACTGTTCACTTCACCCTGCATACTGTGCTGCACATGGTCTTCTCTGGCATTCAATTCTTTAGCCCAAACACTAAGAAGGAACTAAGGAATTTGGTAATCGTGTCCATGTCTTTATGATCATCACCTTTTCCTAAAGTTTCTCCCGAAGCCTCTAACTCTTCTGTTGTGGTGTTTTCTTCATGAACTTTCAAGTCATTCTGTGTGTCTTCCTCTCCAGGTTCCTGGCCACCCACAAGTTCGTTGAGGTATTGCCGATCAATTTTAACCAAAGCTGATTTCAGATAATTTCTCAATCCTTTGTTAACTTCTGGTATGAAGGTCTCTATTTTTCTTAAACGTTGAAAAGTGTCATAATCAGTTTCTGCAAATAGTCTGATTGGTTCTCCTCTTTCAATCTTCTGATAACCTCTTGCCTAGAAAGAATCACAGGTACCTTTTCCTCTGCCAGTTCAAGTTCTAATGCTGGGCTTGATGAAGTTTATGGTTTCCAGTCCTTCTCTTTTGACTGTATCACCATCAGGTTTCGGTCCTCCACCAGCTGCCACTTCGGAGGATCTCCGACTTCAGAACATCCATGTTGAGTGGCTTTAAGTTTCCCTCTGGGGCTCCTCCGGGGAACCCTCCCCCAGCAGGCGAAGGTGAGCCACATAGACTGTGAGCCCAAATGCTGGTGGACCACGATGATGGGGCACTTCCGGAGGAAGCTGGGGTGAGCAGCAGGAGGAACAGAGCTCCCAGGGTACCTATGCAGACTCACTCCCTCTGAGCTCCAGCACCGGGGTTGCAGCTTCAAAGGCACTAGCAACACACTGGGAGAATTTGAGGTGTCTGGCACCAAAGAGCCCAGAGGCCACTGTCCTTTTTCTAAACCTTTCCCCCACAGAGCCCAGAATTTCTTATAACTTAATAGTAAATGACAAAGAATATGAAACAACAATTGTATGGATAGAAATAAGATCAGAAAGAAATTTACCAAAACAAAAACAGTTTCTTGGGATGATGGGGTTGCCCTTTATATATATAAAATATAAGAAATGTTTTCTATATTTCTTAAGGACCCATAATGGACATCGTGGCTTTGCTCATGGGCTTTGGAGACCAGCAGCTTGGGTTCCAGTCTCAGCTCTGCCATGTCTCAGTTCTCATCTGTAAAGTGAAGGTGATGATTCAAGGTCTCTTCCTTGGGTTACTGTGAGGACTGATGGCGATAACATACTTAGAGTGTTCAGCACTAGGGCCTGCCGTACATTAAGTCTTCAGTAAACTCCAGCTATTACTATTAGTTGTAACAGGAAAAAAATCTTATCAAGAGTAAGCACATTAGGACACATTCATTCAGATTTGCATAGTGGGGTTTTTATTTCTATATAGAACTCTATTTACTACCCTTTGGATTATATACATATTCAAGATATTTGTCTGCTGCTTGCAGAATATTTTTAGTCCATAAAGGGGCAATTAAATATCCTTTTATATGGCAAAAAAAAAAAAAAAAAAGGGAAGAGAACATTCTAGGAAACCGTAAGTGTATTTGACTCTCTCCTTATGTTTAGAAGTGCCATATCTACGCCCACCCCAGTGCGACTGAGAAAAGAATTCAAAGTTACTGGCTTTAGCTACTTGTTATCTCAAGTCTGTAGGGTTTTTTATTTCAGAGTAAGAAATAGTAATCTGTACCTCCTTCTTTTCCCCTATGAGTGGGTAGAAAGTCAGAGAATATGATAATTCCACAGAGCAAACTTTCTACAGTGTCATTAGTAGACTGAGAAATCTTTGGCTGCTCCAGAATTCTTTTTAATAAACATTTTAATATTGCTTTAAAAGTGTTAATATAGTTCTATATACTTTCACAGCCAAAAAGAGTTCTGTCTATAGTAAGAGTATCATGTAGTCTAACAATAATTAATCATCTCCTAAAAGATTTTATTTATTTATTTTTACAGAGAGGGAAAGGGACAGAGAAAGAGAAACATCAATGTGTGGTTGCCTCTCGCGTGCCCTCTACTGGGGACCTGGCCCGCAACCCAGGCATGTGCCCTGACTGGGGAATCGAATCGGTGACCCTTCTGTTCACAGGCCAGAGTTCAATCCACTGAGCCACACCAGCCAGGGCTAATTAATTTTTTTTTTTAAGATACCTTTTCTTAGTTTGCCATAAAACTTACATTCATTTAAAAATTCCTGAAGGAAGTGGGAATGATGTACTATTCCTTTACAATGAAGAATCTTCTGCAGTTATGTTAAAGAGACTAATTGCATGCATGAAAAAGTGCTTAGGCTTCACCAAAAGTGCTTAGACTTTCTTGTATTCATTTTGTATTAACTTTGGCTTTAAGGTTTTTATTCCTCAAGTTTAATATATAGGGAATATTTCTGTGAGCAAATAGTGTTTATAAGTAGAGAAGGTTTAAATTAAGGTAGGACATCGGAGGTATTATTTTGAGTTTTGCAGGAACATAAATGAACTTATTTTTATTTTAACCTTGCATAGCTATGGTCTCCTAATTTCTTTTACCACTCATTTACAGGTTTTTAAAATGTATTAATACTCTGAAGCTGTTACCTTGAGCTCTGAGGATGGAGTTATAGTTCGACATTACTCAGTGGGGCTCTTCTGATGTTCCTGGTAACTGAATCTCTCTTCTACAATGAGCTCCACCATACCGAATGTGGAGTTAACACAAATTATGTCATAGACTTGTCCTCTAAATTGCATTGCAATCTTGTGAAATTTGAAATTAAAATGTTTGGAAAAGTTCTTGTGCTTGAAATTACAGTACAAGTTTAGGATTAGAAAAGATCCAGTGAAATTAAGACCTGTAGGTAAGATCAAAATAGAAGCATATCTAGCTTAATTAACAGCTCAGATACACTGTCCTATATTATTAATCTTGAAATCACACTTACAAAGTTTTTTTTAATCAAATTGCTGCTTTAGGAGATTATGGGCTTTTAAAAATTGGTTTGATAATTTTTGGACAATAGTTTCTCTGATTTTAAGCCAAAGAGCTAAAAAAAATTTAGTAGCACCTTAGTGCTCTCGATTGCTGACGCATGAGTGCTTACTGGGCACAGAGAAGGCTCAATCCCAACTCAGTCACCAAACCTAACTCAGTGCAGAAGCTTGACCAGACTGGGTCCTATGGGATAATAGGTTTTAAATGTATAATCTCCATGAGCATCAGTTTTCTCATATCAGAAAAGAAGGTTAGCTTAACTAACTTCCAAGGTTTTTTTTTCCTCTGCATAATAAAAATGCTTTATTATGATACTTGCAAATTACACAAAGATGTAAGACTGATCGTAAATATTCTTAAAATAGTTCACTTGTCTTGGAGATTTCATTTCTGCTTATTGTTTCAACTATACCTTTATGTAAATGATTCCTAAACCTGCACCTGGTGACTTGAGTGCTCTGCTAAGCTCTGAAACCAGGCTGGCTAACGGTCTGCTACACATGACTGGTCTCCTATTCTCTCTACCAATCTGTTCAAAATGTAATAGGCCTTCTCCTATTATTCCACTTCTCAAACCAACTAAATTTCCTGATTTTCCTATTCTTTAAAGTAGAAACTATTATTTTTTCTTTCAAATAAAAAAATATATTTATTGATTTTATATGGAGAGAAAGGGAAAGAAAGAGAGGGAGAGAGAGAGGTTCGTTGATCCACTTATTTATGCATTCATTGATCGATATTGTATGTGCCCTGACCAGGCATGGAACCCACCACCTTGGCACATCGGGACAACACTCTAACTGCGCCTAGCCAGGCAGGGTTTTTAAAAACTATTATTTTTTTCAGCTAACCAGATTCAGAGTTACCAAGTCATTCTTAACTTCCTCCTATATTCTGTCAATTCCCATGATCAATTACAAAGTCCTATCAATTCCTTGGGATTTGTTTTTTCTTTAATCCAATTTTCTGTTTCCATTTTTCTATTAACACCTTGTTTTAGACCTAGGACTTTTCACAGAGTAGCTCTTAGCCCTCCTTCTAGTTCCTCTTTTTCTGATCTATTTTATGCTATTTCTAGATAATGGTGGCCATAATCATGTAATTGCCCAACACAAATCATCCCGACTCGCCACAGCCTTTAACTTTTTGGCCCTAATCTACTTTTTCTTCTCCATTTCCCATTGATCCCCAAAATTCACTCTCCTGGAGGCATTTTATATATTCATAGCTGAGCAGTTATGTGACCGTTACTTGCAAGGCTCACCCACATCACCACACCATCCATCTGCACAAGCCAATTTTCAGGGCCCAGCTAAGTCCACATCCTCCCTGTGGCAGTTTTAACCTACTGAACCCACAGTGCTCCACCTGTCACTAATCACCTACTCTAGGCACTGCTTTATTATATTCTGCCATAAGTTGTTATATTTAAAAAAATAAAAACATAATCATAATAATTATATAGTATTGCTAGTTCAGAAGGCAGAAAAACAATCATCTTTAATATTTTGATTTAGTCCATGCATTTTCAAATATATGTTTCCCATAGCTATAATTGAATCATAAATATAATTTTGTTTCCTTTCCCCCCCCTCAATCAATATGTAAGGAAAAAAAAACTATAATTGAGGATAATGAAGTAATCTGTGGAAGGATAGACAGGAAGCAACCCTGTTGGTAGAGGAGAAAGAAAGAATGGTGTCACAGCGGTTATGGCCTGAACTAAATTTTCAAGGACCCACCGAAGTCAGCCAGAAGGAGCAGAGGAGAGGGGGCAGAGCAAGAGCGTGTGCAGAGGCAAGAGGCACGAAGCTCTGCTGTCAGTCTCAGAGGCTGCGGATCTCAGAGGCTGCAGATCTCAGCAGCTGGGGGTGGAGCCAGAAAGCCTGTGGCAGGAATTGATACATCATAGGCGGTTTGGGTGCCAAGTCAAGCTGAATGACTTCATTGGTCAATGACAGGGAGCAGCAGAATATGTTTATAGGTGCCTGGGCCAGATACGTTGGTGAAATTGCTAACTTTGATGACATGTACAGCCAGTGGCCTACTTGACATTCACTCCTTTTCTTTCTAATAGAAGCCTGGTTGTTAAAGGGTGGCAATGGGCCCAGTTAAAATAATCGCCTTCTTAGACTTCCTCATGCTCTGGGGAGGCCGCATAACCCAAGTTCTGGACAATTAGATACAAGCATGTGGGTAAGGCAGCTGGAAAAGCTTTTTAAGACTTAGCTGGCATATATCTATCTTCTTTCCTTCTCTCTTTTTCCATTTCTCTTGCCTAGAACGGGGACACAAGACCTGGAGGTGGATCAAGCATCTTGTGACCATGAGGAAGAAAACCACACAAGTCACAATGACTTCCCTGAGAAGCTGCAGTTGTACTGGACGGTCCACCTCCTGACTTCCTGTCATATGGAGAAAATTAATCTCAATTGGTAGCCTACTGAGTTGGGTTCATGCAACTGAATGCAGTCCTATCTAATATAATGTTATGTCCATTTCTTAGAGATTTACAATGAACTTAGCATATTAAAGATTCTGAGAAATTCTATTTAACTTCCTTTAACCAAATGTTAAGGTTATTTGACTACAGAACTCTTTTCTCTCAGAAGGCTTAGTATACCTCGCTGAACACAAGTGTTTTGGAGAAGTTTGGAAAACACTGCCCTCTTTGTGTTGATCCAGTAAGTAAATGGTTGTGACATTCTACAGGATAGGTGATACAGGAGGAGTAACATGTTAGGAAAGAAGGATAATGAGTTTAGTTTTGAATGTATTGAATTTGAAGTGTCCATTGACAACTGAATATACAGCACTAAAGCTCATGACTGAGATATGGAGGTTAAGTGAGGTAGGTGGTGGTTAAACCCATGGCTCTATGGGTTAAAATTAAACTGTGATTGTTATAGAAAATATTCTAGGAGTGTTTTTACTAATGAGGAAATTGGCAGTCTAGTTTTGAACCCTTCCTTTAACTGCCTTGCTATGCCACTTCTCTGGGAAGAGGAAATGGGAAGAATACTCCATTTAAAGTCAGACACACTGGAGTTCAAATCCTGACTCATCCATTTACTTAGCTGTGTGAACTTGGCTCAGATATTTAATTCCTCTGAGCTCCAGTTTTCTCATCAAGCGATTGACAACCTAACCTTAAAGAGTTGTTATGAGAGTTACAAAGTATTCGACATTGTGCCTGGTAGATTATAGATGATCCATCAGTGCCAATTCCCCTCTCCCTCCAGATAGAAATTCGTTGCATTGCTTCATACTTTCATCTCCTGTGTAGTGCCTTTTATAGATGTACAGCAGCATTTAAAATTAAGCTAGGACAACAATTTAGCTTCTATCTATTAAATATCGATATATAACTGGAGATGAAATTGCAGGGCAGGCAAGTACCATATGATTTTACTTAAATGTGGGATCTAAAAACAAAACGAACAAGCAAAACAAAACAAAAATAGACTCACAGATACAGAGAACAAAATGATGAGGCCAGAGGGGAGGGGTTGGGGGATTAAGCGAAAATTGGTGAAAGGGGCTTAAGGGGTATAAACTTCCAGTTATAAACTAAGTCATGGGGATATATTGTACAGCATAGAGAATATAATCAATAATATCATAATAACTTTTTACAGCGGGAGATGGTTACCAGATTTATCAATAGTGTGTATATATGTATACATGTGTTTATACACACACATACACATATATATATATATTAGACTCTATAAGGTATATGAATGTTGAATCACTATGTTGTATACTGGAAACTAATATAATATTGTATGTCAACTATAATTAAAAATAAATATACAAAAATTTTAAAAAGATTTTTATTTATTATTCTTAGAGAGAGGGGAAGGGGTGGAGAAAGAGAGGGAGAGAAACATCAATGTGTGGTTGCCTCTTGCAGGCCCCTCACTGGGGACCTGGCCTGCAACATGGCATGAGTCCTTACTGGGAATCGAACCAGCGACCCTTTGATTTGCAGGTCGGCACTCTATCCACTGAACCACATCAGCCAGGGCAATATGCAAAATTTTTTTTAATAAAATAAAAGTTGGAACACATAACCAAAAAGAAAAAATCCCAGGGAAGGTCAAAGGAGACTGTATGTTCATGATGGATTTGTATTTTACTATTTTATATATTTAACAAAACTTAAAGTGCTTCCTGTGTGTCTTGCTCTTTTCTACAACTTAATAAATATTAACTCATTTAATATTTATAACATTATTAATTAGGTATAATTATCATTCCTATATGGCAAATAAGAAAATGGCTGCACCAAGAGGTTAAGCAGCTTTGCCCACAGTCACACAGCTCGTAGGTGGCAGATCCAGGATTCAGACCTGGGGAGTCAGACTTCATAGTCCACGCTCCTAACTGCCACGCTGCTGTATAAAAGGGATAAATAAATGAAAGGAATCACCCATATTGCTTACTGTTCTTTCATCCTCTTAGGGCCTCCGATAATTGTTTCTTTATACATTTCCCTACATTTTAAAGAAGTGGTCGTTTGACTCCAAGCATCTTTTCATCAATGTCAGAAATAGCAATATGTATAGAAAGTTTTAGCTAAGAGCTGTTTAGAGGAGAAAGTGTTTAAAGTTTGTGCCAATACAGTGCTGTCCAGAGTAGCTATCTCTGTAATAACAACAGAACTGTTCTTGTTTGTTTGAACTTTCTAGGCTCCATATAATTAATCTAAACATGAGAGAGCATGCGTGCAGTTTTTTTGTTTTGTTTTGTTTTTAAAGAAAAGTACTGCTTACCTTCTTGGAAGAGCGCATGTATTTTCAAAACCTCTCACTCCCTTCCTAGGAATGAGCAGCTGTAGCCAGGAAGCACATGAAATAAGAAACAGTGCCAGTGGCAGAAGGCTTAGATTAAAGCTTAAGGAAATTCCCAAGATGATTTTTTAAAGGGCATTTGAAGGACATAGATCAGGTAGAAAAAAAAAGGATTATTTCAATAGAAACAATTCTCCATTTCTTTTTCTGCCAATAGTCTTTGGGTTCAAAGAGAGATAAGATCGTATTCATGGAAAACTGATGGATAAGCAATGATTATTTTTAAAAACCTGGAAACCCATGTCCTATCTTCAGTGTATACTTATTGGATGATCTAAGTTTGGCACTTATACGTCTTTCACTCACTTTCTTTCTCCTTAAACCAGCAAACTATTCCTGTTCCTTCCCACGCATTGATGCTGTGAGGATAAATGAGATAATGTTCACAGATCCATGGAGGAAAGATTCTAGGTATACTAAAAATCACTATTTCAAAGTCCTTCCTTTCTTTGGAAATGCATAGTAATACCATGTGTATACAGTGTTGTTGAAGAGTCAAATTTTCCATTAAAGTGATTTTCCCCCCAGAAAATAGATACTTATCCGATTCTGGGCTAACAATTTCTTATTAAAAATCTGACAATTTTTCAAATTTTATAATTTTATTTGTTTTATTTTTATTCTTTAAACTTATATTTATTGAATGCTTACTACCTGAAATGTATTTGAATAGAACTTCTTCCTTCTGGTTAAGTAAAATATATTATACCTTTTACTAATTATCATTAAGACATCACTATATGAAAAGGGGATTTTCGTTTGCTTCAAGCATACTGTCAGTCAACATCGCAAAGCTGCCAATGCATTTTTAGGCTACAGCAATGTGAGTCCTAGGCCTAAGTTAAGGGAACAACTGTTCCTGTCTTATTCTATACCGACCCAGAAACACCTGAAGTTGAGTGTTCTAGACGCACAGAATAAAAGCGACAGTGACAAACTGTAGTATATCCGAAAAGGGATGATTAAGATGGTGAAAGGTTTGGAAATCATGCCATATGGGTGATTAAACAAACACTTGGAGAAGAGCCTAGTGAAAAGAAGCAATAAAACTTGACTTCAAATCTTCAAATACCTGCAGCATTTTAAACAGTAACCAAGACATGAAAACAACCTCAAGCGTCCTTCAGTGGATAATTGGATAAAGAAGATGGGGGGTGGGTGTGTGTGTGTGCGTGCGTGTGTGTGTGTGTGTGTGTGTGTGTGTATACTACTCAGCATAAGAAAGGATGAAAAGCTGCCATTTTTGACAACATGGTTGGATTTTCAGAGTATCAAGCTAAGTGAAATAAGTCAAATGGAAAAGGACATGAATCATACGTGGGGTATAAAACAGAAAGCAAACAAAACAAACTCGAAGACATAGACAACAACAGAAGGGTGGTTATCAGAGGGGCAGGAGGGGCATGGGAGGGTAAAGAGGGTAAAGGGGGTCAAATATATTGGTCAAGGGAGGGAGACTAGACTTTGGGTGGCAAGCACACAATGAATGATATATTATAGAATTATACATTTGAAACTTATATACTGTTATTAACCAATGCTACCTGAATAAATTTAATTTTAAAACGATCTTTGAATACCCATCAGGAAAGAAACTGGATCTCTTCCGTGAACACAGGTAGAATTTTAAGAAGAGGGATGTCACTGTTGAATAAAACAGTACCAAAACTAAAAAAGGCTGTTTTTGAGGCTTTCATTGACTGAAGTTCCTAGAACAGAAACAGGATGACCATTGGACAGAGATTTTGTGGAGCGGGTTCCTGATAGGGAGAGCTGTTGGGCTCAAGGATCCCTAAGGTCACTTCTGATGCTGAATGTCCTATAATCCATTAGGAACCTCGTACATTGTACTACGCGTTATGACAGCGACACCTTTACCGCCTGATGTGCTTTGCCTCTGCAGTAAAGGCCGCGGACAGCTGTGGGGGTTTTGGTCCTTATGGCTACTTTTTACAGTTCTCCCACCCTCCTCAGTACCAGGGTGTTTCAGACTCATTTCGTGTTTTAATGACAGTCTAAGTCATTACTTCTAACGTGCTGTGTCCTAGAAAAACAGCATAACCAAACTTACTAACATTGCAATAAAAATTTAAGTGAAAACATAGAGAGATCTCCCATGAATAAGATTTTTGGTATACCAACATTTTGCCATCTTTTTCAGTTCTTAAAGGCCCTTTTGGCTTGCTTCCAAGTTCTCAGGAGCATACTAGATTTCATTTGTCAATTGTGCAGCTTCTGGAAACTTGTTATTGAACTTCCATAGGTTTGCAAAGCTTTAAAAAAATTATAAATCATTACTGAAAATTTCAAAAACACTTAATCATAGGCAATGATATACTCATCAAAGATTCTCCCTATGTAAGTAAAATTTTCCTGAATAGCTTCTTCAAAATGAAAAGATAATTTCTATCTAAATTAGAATTAAATTCGAATTTAGAACTAAATAAGACTACCTAACTGAATAAAATTGATTAGAAATTTATGAGAATGCTAATTACTCTTCTCTGCTGATCTGCTTCATATATAAAGCATTGTTGTAAAGATACAGATTCATTTAGAATATAGAGAATAATTTTGATTTCACTTTTTTTATCCCTGTTCTTAGTATACAGCAATAATTTTAATGTAATTCCATCAAAAACATTAACTGAAAATTTACTATATACCTAGCAGATGTTCTCAGTGGAGAATAATGAAGAACATAAGAAAAGCATAATTACATTTTGTATAGATTAAGTACAAAAGACTGGTTTACCATTAAGGAACTTACTGTCATGTTAAAGGAACAGGAACCAGGGACAGAGACGGGGTGGGCAAAAGTAGATTTATAGTTGCGACTATGTGAATGTTTATTCTTGTAGTATTTCTTAAATATTGTATTATTTATTTGTGTTATTTGCCTTATTATTGTTGATATTATTTCATATCCTTAATCATAACTGGCTTGTCTTTTTTCATGCGAACAACTGCAGACCTACGTTTGCCCACCCCTGTATCATCAAGGCATGATTGCTGCAGGTAATAAATGCTTTTAAAACATGCAATGAGGTATGGAGCCGTTTCGCTTCGATATGCTGCTATATATTATTATATCAGAAGTTAATAATAAATGTGCATTTTCTCCCTTTTTAAAAATTAGCTTCGGCCATTAGGTTAATATTGTTGCTAAGAGCTTTTTGCTGTTATAATTTCCTATCGTCTACCTGGTAAAAAGAATAATTTGAAGGGTGTTCCAGTCATTACATTGGAGCCATATCTATAAGATATGAAGAAAGCCCCAACATTGCCAATATTTGAAAACTCAAAGGTTTTCTTTTCTAAAGTGTTATATGAATTGCTGCCCCATACTCCTTGTATTGAACAGAAGAATAATTTTAATGTCTCCCAAATGGATGACGCTGATCTCACCTCAGTTCCTCTTGGGAGAGTTAAGCTTCTTATATCTCTCCCCAGCCGAGTCATTATAAATAATATCTACACGTGCCCCAAAGCTCTGAATTGTCCTTGTCAGTAACACAGAGAACTGAATGGTATCTGTAAAGTAGTTAATTTTCCGGAAAATATTCAAAAGCACAAAATGAACACTGTAATAAAATTGCTTTCTACTTAACTTTGTCAATGTCCCTGGAAATGTACATAGAACAATATTTTCAGAGAACTTGCAAAAATCCTAGACTCAAGTGCTATTTAATCCCCTTCCATGAGCAGCAGCCTTGAGCAATTCTATCCACAATTAGTTACTTGGGGTTGCTACTGAATTGTTCCCTACAACGTTCCACAACATTGTTTTTTCACAGCACAACACACTATATAGAGTGAAAGGGCTAGGAAGGACCAAGGACATGCTCTTTGTCTTGTCCCCGTCAATAGACAACGATGTTCTCAAACTGCCCACTAGCTAGTCCTGTGATCCTTTTCCTTAAGCACCTTAAGTTTGAATTAGGGAATACCTTTTACGTCAAAAATGGATACACCTCACGTAAAGTATTGATTGTTCAGCCGAGAGGTGCGCCCCGCCACTTAGCAGTTAGTGCGCCCTCGGATGCCCGTGACCCTGGGCTGAGTTGGGGGAGTTCTTCCAGGGGTCTTGAGACCTCTAGAGAAGAGATGGCGGGGCGGGGGCGGGGGGCGTTGAGGGGAGAGAGGGAAGGCTTGTTTTCCCCCGGGATGTGGGAAGTAGGCGCTAGTCTGTTTCGCGGTTTTTTAAGCCCCTTGGCATGCCCTGACCTGATCCAGAGAGTCAACTGCTCTCTGGAATGTTCCGGGAGAAGGTGGGAGACTGCTTCCCAGAGGAGGCCTGTGGGTGCAGGAGGGCACCAGGGGGGTCACGCAGGGAGATGCAGGGCAAGCGCCAGGAGGGACTCGAGAGAAGCTGGGGGCCGAGGTGACGGGCGCGCGTGGGGGCCAAGGCGGACGGGACGAGCTGGCAGCGAGGCACTAGGGGTGGCCGGTCGGGCGCAGGGATCCCTCCCGGGGCGGCGGTGGCGACCCGGCCACGCGGGCTGCGCCGCCCCGGCTGTCAAGCGAGCGCAGGGGGGCGGGCGGGAGGAAGGGGTGGAGGTGCGAGGGGAGGAGGGCTGGCACCGGAGCGCCGCGGTGTCGGTGCAATAAAAATGCATCCCATGGAACTGCCCATGGAGAAAGACGGGACCGAGACGCAGCAGCCGGAGGAGGTGGTAAAAGCCGAGGAGGACGCCCAGGAGACGGCAGCGGCGGCGGCCGGGAAGTGAAAGGTCTCGCAAAGTTCAGCAGCAGCTGCTGCTAGCGCCGAGCCCCGGGCTAGCGGCGGAGGAGCCGCAGGACCGCGCAGCCGGGCCGCGCGGCCCGGCCGGCTGTGGTCCCGGGGCTCCCGCCGCCCCTGCGGTGCCCGGACCCCTCCAGGCCAGTGCGCAAGGGTAACCCCGCCGCCCGGCGCGAGCCCGGCCCGCGGCTCCCAGCCGCCGGCAACCACTGACTAAGCCTGGTGCCCCAGGAGGAGGAAGAAGTAAAGAGCCCTGGTTCCTCCCGAGGACTGTTGGCGCTTCACCCCACAGCCGAGAGGGCTTGGCTCCCTCCCGCACCCGCACCCGCCCGGCCCCGGTCCTCCCGGCTCCTCCCGAACATGGGGAGCTGCGCGCGGCTCCTCCTGCTGCTGCTGCTGCTCTGGGGCTGCTCCGAGGTGGCCGCAGGTGGGTGGTGACGCTGCCGGCCCCCCACCCTTCTTCCCTCGCTCCTTCGGCTCCCCACATCAGGACTTGGGGGTGCAGGGGAGTGCGGTTTGGGAACGCCGAGCTCAGTACCCGAGGATGAAATGAGTGGCCATGTTCCGCCTCTTTTCCCTGGTCTCTGCAGTTTAAAATATTGATACTGTTGATTTTTTTTTTTTTTTTTTTTTTTTGCAACGGCGGTACACATGCCCTTGGATAACTCGATATCCTGGGTGCGCCCTGCCGGAGATACGGTGACCTTGGTTTCTTTCTCGGTTTGGGCTAGTAAAAAACTGCCTTTCCACTTTGTGAGGGAACAAAGGACCAAGCTCGCCATCCCCCGGCACTTCATGGCCTGAGGAACGATGGGGAGGGGTGGCCCAGCAACCCTGGGCGCGCGTGGGCCAGGGCCGCTCTCTCGTTGAGAGCGATCGCCGCCGTTCCCGACCTCATGCAGGGTACTGAGAGAGCCAGGTAGGGACACCTGGGGAGGGGTGAGTGCCCTCACACCGGGGCAGGGGCTGGTACGTAAGTGAGACCCGGGGCTGGGACGGTAGGTGGTGATCACCCTGGGTTGCAAGAAGCTGGCGGGCCGCCCCTGGGGAATTGGTACCCTCGCCGAGGCTCGGCGGGAGGTCGGAGGCGGGTCTGCTCCCTGTCTCGGTAACTGGACGACCGGCAGAGGCGTCGTCAGATGCGCTTTCCCTCCCACTCCCATCCAGGCTTTCTCGGGCTGCCCGTGGCCACCCGTACCTAGCTCTCTCTTTCTAAGTTAGAGAGTATCTTCTACTCCTCTACCTCCCTCTCGAGGGTCACTTGGTTTCCATTTAAACAGAAGTGCAGCTCAGTGTGTGAGGAGGAAGGAAAGTGAGTGAACCTTTGCTCCAGAAAGGGGAGTGTAGGGACCGGCTTGTGGATAGAGAGCATCACTTTCCTCTCCCCTTCGATTTCTTCCACGTTTTGCCCAGAGCCGCTGGCATGTAGTAAAAGCTAGGCTCTAGAATCTGCATCCCAAACCAGACAGACTCACAGGAGCATCCTTGCTATATTTGGCTGATCATTTATTTAGGGATCTCCAAGTGTCTTGTCCACTCATTATTCAACTGGCTCTAACCTTTTCTGGACTTCTTCCTAGTTTAGAGGCACTGAAAGTTATTCAGTACTTTCCTCAAGGAGCCTTAAAGGTCTAAGATTTTACTTTATTTCTTCCTACTTAATGCACCCCTGCATGGACTTATGTATGCTCCCCTAAACACAAAGTGAACTTTAATAAACCTTTCCCTTTCCAAGCCATGTTATGGCAAAAACATGCAAGCAATCAAGAGGTTGTAAATAAATATCACAAGCCAAGTGTTTCAAGTCAAAAATACTTGTACGGGCAGTATATGATTTTCCCTGAAATGCTTTACAGGTGAGTCATAGCACATTGTGTGTTTGGGTGATCCTGGCCACAAGCCACTGTTGCCCCAGCTAACCAGAACAGTAGCAGATAGAGTCCAGGTATAATGCACACTTGAATGTGACATTTAAAGAATGTGCTTAAGAAATCCCTTACTTTTGGTTGCAAAGGCCACATGGGGCTGATGATCCTCAGTGTGTGAGATGTCTCTGTTTTCCTCTAAGCTGTCATTTGGCTTTCCAACAGTAGTACTGTGATAACAGTTCAGAGGTGCTCCCTGTTAAGAAGCACAAACGTTCAATTAGCCAGAATTTGGGGGTTTGACTTCCTTTTCTTTTTTCCCTGTCTGTTTTAACGTTTAAAATAGATGATTTTGCTTACGATATTCATAATTAAAGCAAGAAACCCAAATTAAAGGATCATAATATATAGTCAGGATGTTAATAAGTGGATAATGTTTATCATTTTCAGTAATTTTGAAACATTAAAGTCTGTTGGACCTTTGTGTGGCTGGAAGCGCATGTTTCTTTAAGAAGGTGTTTTAGTTCACGGATAATGTTTAAAGGTGCTGTTGGTGTCAGCCAGTCTGTAAACATCCTCCTGTTAAGCAAACAGGTAACTACTATATAACCTGTCATAGGTAGACGCACTCAAGAGGCAAAGAGCATGTCGAGTAAACGTCTCAGCCTTTTTGCAGTTTGGAGGGTTTTTTTCTTAGTTATATTTACTTAATATTAAAAATAGCTATTGTGCATCTGAGTACCAATAGTCTCTAGCTTTGCCTCCCAAATGAGATCCCATTGTATATTGATTAAATATCTTATATTGCTTTCTCTGGAGGAATTTGTCCCTTCGCTTTTTTGGCTTAAAAATATAATGAATTCTATACATTTCCTCCTTAATGCATTCTCATAGTTATGTTAGATAATGCTAAGGACTCAAGTTATATTTGAAAGACTAAGTTGGATGATCTCGAAAACATTACTGTTTTGGGTATTATTTAAGTCATGACATCAAAAACAAATAATTATATTTCAAATATAGAGAATGTTTAGAAAGCAAAGTGCCTGGAAAGGTTTAGGGCCATTATCTTTACCCCAGTGTTACCATTTTTCTTCCTCTTGCCCTTTACCTAAAGTGATTTTATTTTCTTTCATGTGAACTTTATATCTGAACATAAAATGCACATAACACACTTGTGTACACAAATGCGGTGTAATACAGAATATTTATTCATGCTCAAATTTGGCAGAATTTCCTCTTTCCTGAAAGACTGAAGCTCTGTAGAAGTAAGTTGACTGTTGAAGATGAACTAGGTGGACAAAAGCGCTCTCCAGATGGGTTGGTCTTGAATAACATATGCTTTCCCTTCCCTAGGACCGAATGGAGTAGCTGGAATGAGTTCCCGCTGTGAAAAAGCCTGTAACCCTCAGATGGGAAATTTGGCTTTAGGGAGAAAACTCTCGTCAGACACCACCTGTGGTCAGAACACCACTGAACTGTTCTGCTTCTACAGTGAGAACACCGATCTGACCTGCCGGCAGCCCAAGTGTGACAAATGCAATGCGGCTCAGCCTCACCTGGCTCACCTGCCAGCTGCTATGGCAGACTCGTCCTTCAGGTTTCCTCGCACGTGGTGGCAGTCTGCTGAGGATGTGCACAGAGAAAAGATCCAGTTAGACCTGGAAGCTGAATTCTACTTCACTCACCTAATTATTGTGTTCAAGTCCCCCAGGCCGGCAGCCATGGTGCTGGACCGGTCCCAGGACTTTGGGAAGACATGGAAGCCTTACAAGTACTTTGCAACTAACTGCTCAGCTACTTTTGGCCTGGAAGATGATGTTGTCAAGAAGGGAGCTCTTTGCACTTCTAGATACTCCAGTCCTTTTCCGTGCACTGGAGGAGAGGTAAGGGCACACATTTAACTCTACACTGTAAGTAAGGTAGAAAAATGTTACCAGCCCACATTTTTTTAAAGCATGAAGGTATACTTGTAGCAACATGAATGAAATTAGAATTTTTCATGAGCTTTATTTGTCATAAATTATTTCTCACCCTTAGACATGGATGTGTAGTCACTCTCAAGCAGGTTGCCCACTGGCTGGGTTTAAGTCGGAATTCTAAGACTTTAATTTTTTTTCCACTATCATCACTCTACCTTCGAGGTTTTAAAGGCTAATGATTTCATCAGTTAGCAGGACTACTTACTGTACTTATGCACAAGAGTTACTGAGACAGCCTGTTCCTGGAGCCAGTGCTGATATCTTCCTGAACCTGTTAACATAAATAGAAAGCAAATAAAAATAAAGCCAAGGGAGAGAAAAATCTGTTTGTCAGAAGGATACTTTGTATAACATTGGAGTTTTATTGTTAAGATTACACAAGTGCATAGCAAACAAATGAAGGTAGGGTTGTTGTTTTTTTTAAGCTACAAAAGTTATTTTTGTACTCAAGGACACATTTACCAGTTTAGGGTCTTGGGTCTCTCCTGGGCCCCAGACCATGTCAATTTCATTCCTCAAAACAGCCTCCTTAGCTACTAGTCCATTTTCTGTATAGAATGATTTCTCCCCTGAGGGGGAAACAGGTGTTTTTAACTTCTATGGAGGTACCTAATGTACCTCCAGGTATATGAAAACATTCAGAGAAAATTGGGTGAAAGCAGATTCAGAGAATAAAATACTATCATCATGTAGATCAAAAAATATTGATTCCAAAAAAAAAGAGAGAGAATATAATTTTTCTAATTCTGGTACATGTCATAAACAGACAGATTAAATGAGTGGTTCTCCACTAGGGGAGGTTTTGCTACCATCCCCCTTCCCAGAGGACATTTGGCAATGTCTGGAGACATTTTTGCTGGGGGGAGGACACTACTGGTGTGTAGTGGGTGGAAGCCAGGGATTCTGCTAAACCTGCGGTGTACAAAACAGCACCCCTCCCATTCCCAAGAAAGAATTATTAGCCCAAGATGTCAATAGCACCAAGGTTAAGAAAGCCTAGAGCAGTCGTTAGACATACCTCTAATGTACATAGCACAATGGCTACAGAGACTAAGATAAACACTCTCTTAGCAGCTATTTACATTACTATTTGCAGACTTCCCAGATGATAGGATTTCGTGAATATTTATTGAGCCCCTACTACATGTCTGGCACTGTGCTCAGTGCTACAAATTCTGCCTTTGGTTTTGGGGGAAAGGATGCTTGCCAGGGGCCTGATGAAAAGGTTGGTTTGGGAACCTCTTCCCCCCACTGCCATAGGCGCGTATGGACTTTGCTATATGATCCAGCTGTTTCTTCTGCGTGCACTTTGAAGACCAGGAATAGTGCCACTGGCACCAGAACCAAAGGATGTGGCACTAACAGCACATAGGCAGTTTTCCATTTTTCTTTGTGGCCTTAAAGTTGGCTTAATATTGTAAACCCATGTACACCCTGTCATGATGGGACATTTTTAAAGATACTGGGACAGAAAAGAGACAGATAAGTTAGACTCATTGTTTTCTTATGTGGAGAACACTTTGTGTTGCAAACAAATGAATGGCTTGAACTCTCAAACTGCCTTGGAATTGATCCACAGGCTGGTATCAGCTCCCTACATCTCAGTGCTGCTGGGCCATGTGTATCTATAAAGTAGCAAAAATACAGTTTCAGTAACCAGATGGCAGGTCTGCTTGCTTAGCAAACATCACATTGAATGTATTACAATGGCCCAGCAATAACTTAGAGGTGACTAAGGTAACATTTAGTTAACCTATAGTGGAAGCAAAAATCTTGCCTTTTTAAAAGCCAAACTACTTATTGTCATTAAAGCGAACATTAAATGTCAAGCAGACAGAGACTAAAATGTGTTAGTTATTTCAATGTACTGTCACATTTTCTGTCCAGTTTGAGAAACTTTTTCATTGTAGTTTGTATTTCAACGGACATATTTCAATGGCAAGACAAACATCAAGTGCCATCGGGTTCCCTCTAGAGCAGCGTTTGCAAGTGCACATTAGACCACCGTGGGATTTCTCCCCTTTAGAGGGCAGGTTTGGGAATGAATCTTTGCCTCCTGAGTCAGAGAGTGGCAGAAAATCTCCTCAAAGATAAAGACCAGAGCAAGCCTTCCTGGAAGTGATTATTACCTGCCTCTCCTGCGTTGTTTTGGAATATCAATTAGCTCTGAGCTACGTGCTACTTTCATAGTACACCTCTGTATCATCAATATCTATCTTTGGAAACTGAGTGATCAGAAAAACTAAGCCAATTAATCCAGTGTCAAATAAGTAGTCTTGGATTTCATTTATTGCTCATTTGTAATATTGTAGACCCATGTCTTCCTCTGTTTTCTATAAGACTTCTTAGGACTTCTGTAGGTATTATCGTACTATTCAGGCTAAGGTAAATATATCCCAGACTTAATTTGTTTTCATTGTTTATTCCAAAATAGTTCTTTGGGCTTTTAAGGCCTTAGAGAGCCGGTAGCTTCATGTCTAAGAAATCAGATACCTACATTTACAAAATTGAAGGCCCCAGTCATCCAAAAGAGGCCAGCTAGCTCAGTTGGTTAGAGCAACATCCTGATACGCCAAGGTTGAGGGTTAGATTCCTGGTCAGGGCCCATACAAGAATCAACCAATGGATGCATAAATAAGTGAAACAAACAACAAATCTCTCGCTCTCTCCCCCTTCCCCTTCCTCTTTGTCTCTAAAAAAATCGATTCAAAAAAATGTAGGCCTAAAAATCCACCCAGAATACTTTTTAAATCAAAGTTAAGTCTGCTATATAGAAACTTCCTAAACTGCCCAGCAGTTTCAAACAATGGGGTAAGGTTATCCTGATATGTCTCCTTTGTAGGAGCAGATTGAGACTCAGAGGAAAGCTGATTTGCCCAAAGACAGAGTTAGTGTTATCACAGGTCGGTCTAAATCACAAGTCTTCTGACTTTAAGTCTCCTCTTTGTTCCGTGAAACTCTGCTCTCTCTTCATCGCTGACCCCTAAGAGCTGCTAACAGAGAGATTACATGCATATCTCTCTCCTCGCTCACTCTCATTTGCTATTCATTCGGATATGACATAAAGGTAAGAAGAATTTGCCAGACAACATTCCTCAGAGCAGGAATGTCCTCTGAGATATCTGTGGTGTTCTGGGAGTAAAGGTTCCATGGTGGAACCAGGTTGGGGAATACGGACTGTGTTTAACAAAATTAAACATGTATAAATACATAAATATTCACTTTATTTGTCCCGTGTGCCCATGTGGGAAATACAGGATGTAACACTCACAAACTCATTTCTCCGTGGATCCTTCTTTTCGTAGAACTCCAGTTACTGCCTCTCAGAGCTCCAGAGACCCCCAGAACACAACTTGGGAAATGCTGGGCTGGAGGTATAAAGTGTTCCCAAAATTCTGGTAAAAGCCACAGCCCAGGGAGATGCTGTTCAAAGGGTATACAGTTTTAGTTATGCAGGATGAGTAAGTTCTGGAGATCTAATGAACAGCAAATGTGGCTATAGTCAACACGGCTTTATTGTAAACTTGAAATTTGCTAAAAGGGTAGGTCCTAGTGTTCTCAGTGGTAACCATTTGAGGTGATGGATATGTTAATTAGCTTGAAAGTGGTGACGATTTCACTGTATATATCAAATGACCAAATTGTACACCTTAAATAAATACAATTTGAGTTTTCAAATATACCTCAATAATTTTTTTAAAAGGCACAGACAGGCTTGGTACTTGGCATGGTTAGACATCAAGGCCCTCTGTCAATTGGGGCCTTAGTCTCCTATTTAGTTGGAGCAATAGATAATAATCACCTTGAAGCTAAAGATGATAGGTTAATTAGCCTCTTTCAGGATGCAAAGAAGCACCTAGGATTACCTCTGGGTACAGAAAACAGAAGGAAGTGGGGAGACGCAGCAAGCCACACAGTCAGTCCTCATGGAACTAAAATTTTGATTATCACTGTTTAGGAAACAGCATTGTTCCAGTGACTCCAATGCTACTGTTAAGTGATGGAGTTACCATCTCCTCAGAAGTCAGCATCGCTTGCTCCCTGCTCTATTAACTCATTATTAAAAGAACTCTATGCAGATTTGGATAGCAACCAAGCAAACTGTACAGATTTTTTTCCCACAGGACATTATGAATCTATAATGTTCAGATAGAGGCAGCAGCGCAGAGAGGCCAAGCACGGGGGAGGCTGGGTCTCAAATGAAGCACTAGGCAGAGATTGTTAAAAACGGTAAGGATTGCACCGGTCTCGTTGAGCTCTGTATTCCCAGCGTTGAGCACATTGCTTGGACCACAGTAGGCATTTAGTAAATCTATAACTGAATGAATGAACAAAGGAATAATATGACAAGCAAGGTAGGGTAGGAGAATATTCTCAAATGAGACGGATGAAGGAATGTAGGGCTCGGGTAGGGGATAAGATTCAGAAACTGATTTATGTGGAGAAGCTGAGTCGGCAATCATATGGGATAAGTTGTGGCCGAGGCAAGGTGATTAAGGAAAGATCTTTTTAACAATGTTTATTTATCCATTTATTCACTAAATAATTTTTTAGTTACTATGTGTCTGATCCCATCCCAGATGCTGGGGACATAGCAGTGAACCAAAGAGATAGAAATGCCTGTCTCCACGAAGTTTAGCTTCTAGTGGAGGGAAGGGGGAAGGAAAAGAGAACAAATGATTAAGTAAAATATACAGTATGTCAGAATGTGGTAGTAAATAAGAACTAAAGAAAAAGCAAAATGGAATAGCGGACGGGGAATGCTGGCGGGGAAGGGCTTGCTATCGTCAAAACAGACTGAAAGATTTGTATTTGATGGAATAGACCATGACAAGAGCTCTGAGTTCCTGGCAAGTTTTCAGGAGAGAACAGAATCTGTAATCAAGGGTTTCATTTCTTTCCATCTGTAGATATGGGAAAATGAAGTTGCGTGTTAAAATGACAAACATCGTTAAAAATCCCTCTGGCTAGTGTTTCTTAGAATGAGAGCTTTAGAAAAGGAACCTAAATGTCATCAATGGAAAAGAACATGACTGATGAGTAATCTGAAACCTGAAGAAAGTTAAATGACTTGTCTACAATTACTCAGCTGAAATCTGTATTCCCTGACGTCAAGCCCAGTGCCATTGCACTAGGTTAAAGTTCCTTTGTGCCATGCCAGGCAGTGTGAAAGGTACAAAAACTATATACATTTCTTTCCTTCACAGTCCTTACAATCTCCTGGGTAAGAGATTAAATGTGATAATTTATGGACTGATTTATTAAATAATATGAGGCAGTACATGTTTCATTTCCCCCAATATGTTGTACAGGTAATAATCCTTTCAAGATTTGAGTATTTGCTTGTCTCTTTAGGCCATTGGAAGGATTATGTTTCAATACCTTGTGATAAAGTCAGTATAGCACAAAAATGCAGAAAATGATAAATTACTTAATCAGGTTTTTATAGGTATTTACATTTATAATGTACTAAGCAATATTTAGGATTTTTAAACTTAAACGATAAAGCAAAGCAACACAGGAGTAGGACTGCTCTAAGCACCACTCTTTGGTTAGCTACTTGTTTCTTCAGTCATTGAAATCTGCTCATGCCTCCTTCTGCAGCAACAGTGGGCATGAGTCACAGTGGCAGCTAAAATCCGTCGAAGTCTTTCCATACGCCAGGCACCCTGTAAAGTGTACTGCATCCCTTATTCTCACAAGAACCCTGTCAGTTGGGTAGCAGTATCAGACCCATTTTACAGACTAAGACACTGAGATCCAGTGAGTCTAAGTAACTCAGTCAGAATCAAATAAATAATAGCTAACCTGTGCCAAAGCTGGGATTATTAGATTGCCTTGAAATTGTTTATATGATTAAGCTTTATTATCACCCCAGAATGTCACACAAAAAAGCCAAACCCTAAACTAAAACTAAATTGCTATAGCAATTATTAGGTATTATCTACAGCTTATTGTTTAACTGACAATTTGTAAACGGTTGCATGAACTTTACATTTAAAAAAATGGATAGTTTTTTTTTTGATTGATAGGAAAATTATCTATAACAAGTAAATATTGTTTGTAGTTAATGTTGTCCAAGATCATTTAAAATGAGCTAAATGTGAATGTGTATCACAGTTCTTCAATACCATTGAGCATACTTTTAATTGCTTGGTTTGTTTTAGGGCAAGGGGAGTACTTTTTATCTAGCTGGTAACTGCTTTAAGCAATTTTTCAAGTTAGTCATCCAATGTATTAATGTTTTGCATATTTTCTGCTACAGTTTTGTTTAACATCCTTGAAAATAAAATATTGTATATATTTGTTTAGGGTGCTTCAACTATACACACCCTTGGGCTATACCATTCTCATAGGGGTGTGGCTAGAGATTTATAACAGCACGTTTTAAAAAAAATAAAATGCCTTTAGTTTAAAGAAAACCCACAGGGTGGTTATCAATTAAAATTATTTAAAGAAGTGACATAAAAATTAGGATAAACCCAGAGATAAAATTCAATAAACTTTGATTTATTAATTTCAAAGGAGGATTTTTCCTCCAAAATATACCTCCTTTATAGTTACTTTTTAAAAATCTGCTTAGGATCTATTTTCTTTGTATTTTGTTTGATTCAATGGTTTACCTTTGCCAGTATTTGGTTAAAATATTCCGGAAACTTTGAGGCAGCAGACTGTACATGCTGAGTTAGTAATGAATGATTTACATTAAAAAGTCAAGGCTGGATGACAAGGAACAGATAAGAAGCAGGCACCCAGAGGCCAGGTATATCTGGCATCCACAGCAGCTCTCTACCAAGCAGTGGGGAATCTTACAGATCAAAATGGAGGTACTAGAAGTTTGAGGGTTCTGGAAGATAAGGAAAATAAATCATGTCACAGAATATGGATGTTATTGCTTCTGATCAGTATTCAGGAGTGTCTGAAAAGTTGGTGAATACAATCTCTCCCTCCTCTGCACGGCCATGCACTCTGTGTCACTCACACGTACCTATAACATCATGTCCCCATCCTTTCTACTCCTGTGGTGTTTGCTTGTTGAGGGACTTTTTCCCTTCCATCACGGTAGGTGCTCGGTGGCTGTCAGCCCCCAAATCTCTGCACCTCACCTGCATTCCTACCAGGCATAAATGTCCAAAATACATTTGTTGGATTGAATTTTATGAAAATAACTATAACTGTTTATTAACTGTGTTGGATGTTACACATCAACTAAGTATTGATCCTTTCAAAGTAGTCATGATTCAATCATTCTTTCTACAAATATTTATAAAGTATCTCCTTTGCACCAGCCACTATTTCAGGAGTTGGGGATGCAGAGCAAAAAGTTAAAAACTCCTGCCATTGAGCTTACATTCTAAATGTAAGGTGATAAACAAGGTAAAATATATAGAATGTTAGCTGTTGATGGTGTAAATGAAAAAAAAAATAAAGCAGGGAAGGGGGCTAGGAAGTAGGGAGGGTTTTGTTTTTTTTTTTAATATTTAGACAGAACTCTCAGGGAAAGCTTCCCTAAGGCTTTTGAATAAGGAACTATAGGAAAGAGAAGTGAGCAGTGAAGTATTTAGTGAAAGAGCAAAGGCCATAAGGAAGTCTGCCTGGTGCCCTCAGGATAGTGAGAAGGCTGGTGCAAAGGCCAGAGGGTCAAGGTACAGTATAGTAGGTTAGGTCAGGTGTCAGAGATCATGGGAAGGTGTTTGAGAAAAGATGGGGCCTTGTAAGTAGGTGCCCAGGATGGCCCAAATTTATACTTACATCAGTTAAAGCCTACTAATTATTTTTATCATCGCTTTTCATTTTTAAATGGGTCCCAGTTTGGACCATAAATTATTACAAGTTATTATTATAAGGTCATTGCTTTTACTCTGAATGATCTTGGAAGCCATTTGAAGTTTTAAGAGGGGTGATGTGATCAATTTATTTTGAATAGGATCACCCTGGCTTGTGTGTTAAGAAAAGACCAAAGTGGGAAGGAGGGAGACCAGCTAACATGCTATTGAAATAATTCAGGCTAGATTTCAAGGTGCATGGATGGATGGTAGCAGTGGAAATGGTGAAAAGTTGTCCTGGATCTATTTTATGGAGAGAGACAACATTATTGACTGAAAGGCTGGAGAAGAGTGTGAGAGAAAGAGAGGAGTAAGGATGTTTTTAGCCTGAGTTAGCCTGAGCGCCTGGAAGAATAGAACAGCCATTTACTGAGATGGAGAAGACTCTTGGGGAAGCAGATTTGGAGAGGGGAGCCAAGAGCTCATGTTTGGACACATTAAGTATGAGTTGCCTATGAGCGATCCAAGTGGAGACACTCAGTAGGTAGTCAGACCTGTGAGTTCAGAGTTCAGAGGAGAGGTTTGGACTAAATATATAAATTTGGGAGTCATCAGTTTAGAGATGATATTTAAAGCTGTGAAACTGGATAAGATCACCAGGGAGTGGGTGTGGAGAGGAAAGAGGAAGGTCCAAGCCCTGAGCCCAGGGCAGGGTCAAGCTGCCATTATAAAAACACTTGAAGTTTCCAAGGCTTCTATGCAAACCAGTCTCACCAATCTATGGGCCAGCAGTTGTTTAAGCAACAACATGAACTGAATAACCTCGACTTACCGCAGTCAGTACAGTGGGTGTGAATTCTAAAATGACAAGTGAGAGAGAAGGCATGAGAGCTGCAACTTAGGGTTTTCAAAAGATGAACCAAAACAAACAGGGGAAAGGGAAAACACTGGATAACAAATGACGATGGAAGAGAGAGAGGAAACAGTATAGAAGTGTAGAAGGAGAAAGATACCTTCGAAGACACCATGCTGAAAGAGAAATGCTGAGTTCAGGAGCCTTCCGGTTTTAAGGACCTCATACTCATTTTGTCTTGACTCATCCAACTTTTCCTTCTTTTTAGACTCAGAATTCCAACTACAGGAGCAATATGTTTTTGGAATGCCCCTGGGCCATCACAGTATTAGAAATGAAATTAAAATATAGCATTGTACACATTTTTTTCTGCTTAGTATGTTGTAAAATTTGATTTGCAGAATGTGATGTAGAACATCTTAATGTTTTAATTAATATTTACTGTATTGATGTTTCATTGTTCCATTAAGAGGGAGAAGAGAAAACCAACATGCAGAACTCACAGCAGAGCGTGCAGTTACTGTGCTGGACATTTTTGCACATATCTCGCTTTATCTTTACAAAACACGTTTTTCCTGGATAGTTTGTCTGTTAACGAACAAAAAACAAAACAAAACAAAAAGAAAACACCAACCTGTTTCTGTGTCATATTTCTCTTCTTTTCCTAAGCTTCCTGCAGCTGACAGAGGGGCAGAAGTCTCTCCAGGTGTCAGCCATGTTTGCTGATGTACACTTTGTATTCACAGTTCCTAAAACAAACAAAAAAAAAGAAAAATATTCAGGTGTTTTCTGCATGACACCATGCTTATTTAAGCTAACACTGTATCTTTCCACTGCTACTGAAAAAGACTTTGTTTTAAAATCAGAGAGAGAAAATGTTATCATTTTCTTATGCTTCTGCAGTGTTTCCAGCTGAGCTTTTCACAATGTGGTGTTGGGTACAAGGGTAGTTGTTTTGTGATTCTGGAAAACAACTGCGTCATGACATTGCCTCTGGAAAAACTGGTGCAATTATTTGATTCACTTAGATAAACCACCATGCTTGTTACTACCCCTCCGTAAGTATGAACTGTTATTTCAAGTCAGTCAAATCCAATTTACCTACATTTCTAGAGTTGGGAGGAGAAACTAGCTTTGAAGAAAGGGGTTTCGATATTATTTTCTTTGATAAAACAAACAAAAAACTTTTTTAAAAGCCCCAAACTTTGTAAGCTATGTCCCTTTCCTGTTATCTGAACTTCATTGTAGTATAAACCCTCCTTTCAAGGAGTTCACAGTCTGATTGAGGCTTTTAAATTGTTGTTTCTTAAAGTATGAATAATAATTGAAAGGTAGGAAAGGGAATTCCATGAACACGTGCATATGTTTAAGGAAAGTAAACCCTTGGAATAGTTGGAGAGTGTAAAAGTGGGTGTGGTGGGGAAGAGGGAGGTATGCGGGAGGCTCGGGTCAGGTTATCCAAGGTCTGGTGAGCAGAGACTTGTGGACTTGACCTGGTGGGTAATGGAGACCAATCAACAGTTCTCCTGGGTAGGGATAACATCACCAGAGCTGTTTTAGAAAGACAACTCAGGGAGCAGTCAAACGATGCTTGAGCAAACCTGATGAGGTTAAATTTAATAGTGTTAAACATAAATTTCTCTTTTAAAAAATCAGCCGTGCTATCACTAGAAATGTGTGACTTATCAGTTATTCATGTGAAAAAGGCCTGAGGGTTTCAGTTGATTGTAATCTCAATGTGAGGCAACAATATTTTGTGACTACCAAAAAAGCTAATGCAACTTTAGGCTACACCGATGGAAGAGTAACATCCCAGACAAAGGAGAGAATAGTCCTTCTATTGTGTTCTCTAGTTGAAGCATAGCTAGAAAATTATGTTCAGGCCAAGATATTGCTATTTAGGGAAAGCTGAACAGAGCTGGTGAGATCAATTAGACACCATGTAATTAGACATTACATAATGAAAAATTAACGTGTGATATTTCACCTATGAGAGAGGATTTATGGATGTTCAAGCATTGCTAGCATTCTCCAGATATTTGGAGAGGGATTAAATGGACTCTGATGCTTTCAGAAGGCAAGAGCATGACCAAAGAAAGACTTTCCTAAAAACTAGATGTGCCTAAAAGACACACTGAGCTCCCTCGAGTTTCTCATCCATGAAATGTTTCAGTGAAGGCCGAATGATCCCAGTGAGAGATGCTACAGAGAGGGCTCTGTACTCATGTATAGACGTAAAGGCTGTGTCAGGGCTCCCTAAGGCCTCGCCCGCCTCTGAGTGCATAGATTATACCGCAGGGTAAACAACAGAAGAAAATCCTTCACATCCGAACTACTTAGCTAGTCATTCCAGTCTTCCTGCTAGGCAGACAGAAGCCCTCAATTCTGATGTAATCTTTTGTAGGAGATACCATTTCTTGCAAGGTGAGTGGCCCTTTTTCATAACTATTGAACATAAGGAAGTCACGTAACTGACGAAGAAAAGGGAGGCAGTGAGAAAAGAAATGAGTCCCTACTCTCCAAGTCTCTGTCTTCTGCGAATAAGTGGCATTTTGTTTATAGCGTACATTACCAGGGGTGGGGGTTGGAGTCCCACATCTAGTCTGTCACCAGGTTCTGGCGGTTGTGTCTCTAAGCCGGTCACCATTCCAGTTCGAGTTCCCTTGTCTCACGCTCAAACCTCTCCAGTGGCCTAAATGACCCTCTCTTTAATATAGGGATCTTAGATTCTTCATTTGTAAATCGAATCAATGTCAAAAAGAATAAGATAAAGCATACATGTAGTTTTATAAATGGCTAACTACTATATAAATGCAATTGTCATTAACAATATAATTCAATTACATTATTAGTGAAGTTGACTTTTGGGCCAGTTCGTCCAGCCATTCAGTAAGTATTTGGTTGCATACAATGTGTCTACCACTATCCCAAGCTCTGAGGATACAGCAGTTAACAAAAAAAGACGTAAAAGGCACACTAAAGCCTAGGCAACTGACTTACCAATAAATTTTTAGAACACAAACCGTTTGTAAGTTAGTGGCTTCCCATGCCAACACTTGTCAACTGTCGGTGTTTACACTACTACAGAATGCTATGCGTTGTTATGCAGGGCTATGAAAGTTGGACGGTGAAGAAAGATGATGGGGGGAAAATCAATTTCTTTGAAATATAGTGTTGGAGGAGGGCTCTATGGATACCCTGGACTGCTAGAAAGATGAACAAATGGGGTCTAGAGCAAATTTAGCCTCAAATATCTCTGGAAGCAAAAATGACACAACCAAAGCTGCCCTACTTCAGGCACATCCTGAGAGGGCAGGGGTCTTTGGAAAAGACAATAATGCTGGGAAAGTAGAAGGCAGCAGGAAAAGAGGAAGAGACCAAACATGAGATGGATTGACTCCATCGAAGAAGGCCTAGGCATGAGTCTATAGGAGCTGAGCAGGGCTGTCGAGGACAGGACAGTGTGGACGTCTAGGTCTCTAGGGGTTGGAGCTGAGGACAACATGTAACACATACAAGTTTCCAAGAGTGTCGAGGTCTACATTTTTGCTTAGCGCTTTTGGGCAGATATTTAGTTAGAGAACATCAGTCTTAGTTATTTCATGGTTGATAAAGTTAACATAAGGAATTACATACTTTTATGAAAGCAGTAGCCCAGTCATTTTCCTAGATAGGCAAAAATAAACTGGAAGGAGTTAGATATAGAGAAAATGAACAAATCATATGTACAAAGGACAAGTCATGTCTCTTTATTCCATATTTAGTCCTACGTATTATTTGTGACTCTACAAATTCTTTTTAAACTATACTATGAATGTTAAGTACTAGATAAGGAACTAAGTTTTAAAAGATATTTTTAGATGGCAATGTTATGATAAGATAAAAGTATGAGCTTAAAGCAAAAATTCTTATCAAAACTGAAAAAAAAAATGTAGCCACCTACACCTTGTTGGTATTTCAGACTCAGGGAGGAATTCCCAAGTGATTCAAGTAAGAGAGTGCTCTGTAGCAAACTTAGGGTGAGCGAGCAGAGTTCGGGTTCTGGCCCTCTCCTGGACTCCCTAGTCTTCTGTTAGAGGGGAGGGGAGAGGGAGATAGCAGCGAAAGACGGGGGAGGGGCAAGCAAAGGAACATGAATAGAGGACTCACGGGCACGGACTATGGCGGGGAGATTGACTGTGGGAGTGGGGGAGATGGGGTAGAATGAGCAATGGGGGAAAAGGTGGGACAACTGTAACTGAACAAGAAATAAAAAAGAATAGATACTCCTCGTGATTTGTATGGCAGGTGTGTTAAGATTAATGGTCTTTTAAAATAATATGCTGGAAATAGCCTCTTTGAGGTTCTGTTCAAGTTAGTAAGATTATCAACTCGAAATACTGTAACCATAACTCTCAAGCACTGTTTGTCAAAGAACTTGCACCAGGCACATGTGGAAATTCATGGTTGGGAGTTCAGTGATGTGTTATTTCTGCTACTTTTTTTTTTTAGCTTCCCTTCTTTAAAAGCCCACTTGATAAAGCATTTAACTACTTCTGTATGGTCTAGCAGGTGCTGTGAGCATAAGCAGGGAGGTATGTTCCCTATAAAGCTGTCTCTGGTACTATTGTCCTTAAAGGCCATTTTAAACCTGGTCAGTTTCCAGCCAGTTATTTTAATCACTTCATTGGTAGGAAAGGGAAACTGATTTGTATCACAGGTAGCTACTGAATATTTAGACTGCTGCCACCTCTCCACCTCACCCCACCCTTTTGTTACCTCAGCCTTTCCTGTCAGTTTGTCAGTTTTGTTGGCACGTAACCAGAAATATTATTTTCTCATGAACTAAATAATACAATGACAGATGTTATGGAAATATGCAGATAATATCACAACATTCTACTCAGTTGTAGAAGTAACTATTTCATTCCCTTCTCCACTTCTGAAAATAATAATATTAGAACTGCAATCATGCCTTCCCATTTTACCATGATTGGAGGTGAGTGCTCAAGAGGCTACGTAACTGGTATTCTCCTAGAGAACTGATTCTTTCCTCTTAATTCCCTGTCTCTACTCATCAACTCCATTTCTTCCTAAACTGCTGCATGGAAAATACTGTAGGTGTTTTAAAATCTGAATATTCCTTATGTTACAGAAAAACCTTTGAAATATATTTGAGTTCAAAAAATAAAATTAGCCCTGGCCAGTGTGTCTCAGTTGGTTGGAGCATCGTCCCATATACTGAAAGGTCATGGGTTTGGTCCCCGGTCAGGGCACATGTCTAGGTTGCAGGTTTGGTCCCGGGTTGGGGTGTGTACGGGAAGCAACTGATTGATGTTTCTCTCTCTCCCTCTCTCTATCCCTAAAACCAATAAATATATCCTTGGCAAGGGTTAAAAAAACGAGAAATGTTTACTGTATGCCATCCATGAATTAAATATTGTGTCAAATACAGCATAGAGGCCCATTATAATAAAATTCTTCTTTAAAACAGATAAATAAAATTAGGAAAAGGGGTGTTCAGAAATAGAGGTTAGAGTTTGTCTGACACCTTAGAGAGGAAAGTGGCTGGAAAATATTGTCGTCAGTAACTCCTACATAGAAATGAAACGGAGGCCGTTTGCCACTCAGCCGGAGTGGTAGATGGTCCAGAAATTATGTGAAGTGACACATGGTAGATATTTTTCCTAGAGAATGAATGTTAAGTTTATAGCTATCTTTAAGTGTTTGAAGGACTTCTGTATTTAGGATAAAATAAACTTATTTTGTATAGCTCCCAGACCAGTATTAGAAATTGCAGAGAACAAACCCTAGCTTAACACAGAGGAGCTTTTCAATAATTAGAACCATCACAAACTGAAACATGCTGCCTGATGAGGGCGTGGAATCTAGTAGAGAATGAGTGGATATCAACTAGTCTAGTGGAACTTCCTGCACTGAGAAATTTGGGTTAACTAGCCTATGTTCTCTTCTGATTTTTAAGTATATTTTGAGGTGTTTTCTACCCTCAGTTGGACGGAGCTTAGCTTTCAAGAATTAGGGGACAACTGAAATCTGTGTTTATTATTGATTTTTTTCATTCAGTTTTATATCCAGAGTACCTACTACAGTGCCTGATATGAATTAATGATTGAATTAATAAATAAATGATATAGTAAGTATATGATAAGAATTCCCTTATTAAAAAGTTTAATGTCACATAGACCCGGAATTTTATCTTACTTAATCAGAACTTTGTCATCATTTAGAAACAAAAATGACACTGATGATAAGAGATATAATTAGAATTTATATTAACCAAGTTTGTAATCTGTCCAGGTTGGAAATGTCTTTTTCTCCTCTAAAGTATAAGAAAGAAACACCTTTAGAAACTGAAATGAGATTTAATTTATTTCTCTTTGGAGGTCAGGATTTCTACTGTGGGCTTTCTTGCTTTGTAAGTCCAATGACTTAAACATCCTAAAAATTTTCTACTTCCAGCTCATCTCTATATAACCTGTACTCTGGAAGAGAAGAAAACATAAATTTTATAGTATTTACTGTTTTCTGTCTTTATGAACCCTATCAGTTAGGCTACCAGTCTTTCATTTGAACTGATTGTAGTTCACTAAATGTAAGTCAAAGTAGAAAAAAATAGTATCTACTTTTTAGTTTTTAAGACAGTTACTGGCTTTTATTTCTACAGGTCTTTTCTTTTAATTCAGCTTTAGCTTCTCTTCCTTAATTCATCTCTTGCAACTAATCCTTGTATCTCAAACTGGAAGTTAAAGGTAAAAGTTAAATGAGATTCATCTCTACTGGGAAAACTATTCATGATGGTGATTAATCCATCTTCAAGGTCTTCTACAAATGAAGGACAAAGTGGCCCTATGCTACCTAGTACAACAGTAACAGCAAATATTTGTCTGTGGTTTAGGGAAAGTTGGGAGGTCCCTTTGAAGTCCATTTGTTTGGTAGCCAGGATGTCCTCACCAGGGTAACAGTGTTTAAAGTTTGATATTTTAAAAAAACTTTAATCAGGACATTTTGGTTGCTTCTGATTAAGTCTCCTGATTGAAAAGATGAAAGCACATTCTAGGCTAGGTTTGCATTATGGAAATCCCTCAATAGGGACACACATGTTCAACAAGAAAGCTGGCTTTAAAGTCAGACTGCAGTAGTTCCCCCTTATCTCCAGGGGATATGTTGCTCCAAGACCCTCAGTGGAGGCCCGAAACTGCGGATGGCACCAAACCCTATGTGCGCGCTCGCGCGCACACACACACACTATGATTTTCCTTATACATACATGCCTAGGATAAAGTTTAAGCTACTCTTGCACTTTGGGACCATTATTAAGTAAAATAATGGTTATCTGAACACAAATACTGTAATACTAAGACGATTGATCTGATAACCGAGAGGGCTATGGGCTGACTAACGGGCTGGGAGCACATGCAGTGCAGATGCGCTGTATCCTGGGGAGGGACTGAGAGGGACGGACCAGCTTTCATCATGCTACTCAGAATACTATGCTATTTAAAACTTAATGGATTGTTTATTTTTGGAGTGTTGCATCTTCACACTATGGTTGACCATGGGTAAGTTAAACTGAGGAAAAAGAAGCCACGGATAAGGGGAGACTACTGTAATTGCCAACTATGGTGTTCCCTGGCACCCAGTCAGGGAAGCTGTTTTCTGTATATATACATTTTTATAAGGAAGATTGAGGGGAAAACAGGGGTGAATAAAACCATTTTAAAGCCTTTACTGTGAAGAATTGGCTGAGAATTTAGCCATAGTGGATAATTTTATTCCATTTGGTCTTGTTAGATTTTAAGAGTTGTTTTACTCTTAAAGAAGGGGATTGAAAAAAAGGAATTATGTGTTTATAGAATGAAGATATATTAAGTAGACTTAGAGAATTCTTCTAGATGTTACCAACTGAGTATTCATGATTTATCTTTTTTTCTAATGTGACTAGGTTTTGTAGGTCAGTGGGGGGTCCAAGGATGACTCTTTTAGTGCATTTTATTTAAAGCAATATCTCTATCGTCCTGCTGCAGGAAAATTCCCTTTTACTATATGCATAATTTTACATTCTGCATTTAAATACCTTGATGTTACAGTTAAGTGCCTGAGGCAGAGAAGAGTGTAAATAGCTTTGCTCTGATCATGTTGAATGATAGCAGGGCCAAAGTGAAATTCTAGGAACTTTTAATTCAATAAATGAAATAATCACCCAGAGCTGTTGTAATTTCATCTACATTGAAAAAAAAGGGTATCTGCCACACTATAGTTTCTGGTACTTAAATATTGAGTATGCCTCCAAATACAACAAATTATATAGAAAGCAATTTTATTTGCAAGTTTTATTTGCTCCAGGGAAAAATCTCAAGTAGAATCCTCTACCCTTTAGGGAGGAAGGGGAGATGGGTAGGAAAAGAATAAGAAAGAAAGAATAATTACATTTCATATTCAAACCGATCTTAAAATCAGATAGTTTTTTCCTTTTGTCTCATTTCTGACACTCCATAAGTTACAACGTGTTATCAATTTGAAATGGGATTTCTGTTTCTGCTAGTGAAGGACTAACTGTTATAGTAATTACCTTTCCACATTAAAAAACTTGAAAACCAGAAAACCAGAAAAAAACATGCGATACAATTGCTTCCGACATTGGACAACGGGCAGCCCATGGCTGACGTCTGAGAGGCGAGACAAGCGCAGTGGCCCCCGACTGCCCTGCTTGCTGCCGGGCATTTCTAAACCACAGCGTAGGGAGGGACCTCAGGGCCCAGTGATTCACTGAGTTGAAGAAACAACATGAGACCTTTTGTGTCCGACTTCATTCACTTAGTATAATGTTTTCAAGGGTCATTCATATTGTAGCGTGTATCAGTACTTCATTCCTTTTCATGGTTGGACAATATCTCATTGTATGGATGTACCACATTTTGTTCATTCATTCATCCGTTGATGGACATGGGGTTATTTCCACATTGGGGCTACTGTGAGTAATGCTATTATGGACATTCATGTACCAGATTTTGTGTGGACATAGGTTTTCGATTCCCTAGGGTATATACTGAGGAGAATCGCTGGCCCATACGGTAACTACATTAAACTTTTTTTAGAAACTGTCAGACTGTTTTCCAGAGCAGCAGCACCACCATTTTACGTTCTCACCAGCAGTGTATGGAGGTTCTAATCTCTCTACATGGGGGCCAGCAACTGTTACTACATCTTTCTGATGACAGTCATCATTGTGGATGTGAAGCGGCATCTCACTGGCATTTTGATTTGCATTTCCCTAGTGACTAAGAGTGTCAAGCACCTTTTCATGTGGCCATTTTTATTGGCCATTTGCAAAACTTCTTTGGAGAAATGTCCTTTCAAGCCTTTGCCCATTTTTAAATTGGACTCTTTTCTTAGCATTATATTGATAAGCGTGACATAAAGATAACAAATTTTGGAATTAGATTCACGGGGTTCCTAATCCCAGGTCTCAATAATCTTGGTTTCTACTTTTAAAATAAAGATAATAATACTGACCCCATGTGTTTGTTTTTGAGGATTAAAACAGAAGATTCATGTAGATGTGTAACAGGTCAATCAAGAACAATCATTATTAATGTCATTAACATTATTATCTGAAATGAATCTTTTATTTTTAAAATGCCATCAACTAATTAATTCATATATTGACCGAGGATTTCTTTTTTTTTTCTTTTCACCATTGTGGGAGGTATAAAAATTTTTTTTTAAGTTTTTCAGTTACAGTTGACATACATTGATTTTAGTTCACAACGTAGTGATTAGATATTTATATAACTTTGAAGTGATCACCCTGGTAACCCTACTACCCATCTGACACCATACATAGTTATTACAGTATTACTGACTATATTCCCTGTGCTGTACTTTACATCCCCATGACTGTTTTTATTTCACATAATCTATACATCATAATCCCTTCCCCTTTTCTGCCCAACCCCTGTCTTCTGACAACCATCAGTGTGTTTTCTGTATCTATGAGTTTGTTTCTGGTTTTTTTGTTTATTTTGTGTATTAGTTTTCACACCTAAGTGAAATCATATGGTATTTCTCTTTCTCTGACTTATTTCACTTAACATAATATCCTCTAGCTCCATCCATGTTGTCACAAATGGCAAGATTTCATTACTTTTTATGGCTGAGTAACATTTCACTATATATGTACCACACCTCCTTTATCTATTTGTCTATCGATAGATGCTTAGGTTGCTTCCATATCTTGGCTATTGTAAATAATACTGCAATAAACCTAGGGGTGCATCTGTCTTTTCAAATTATTTTTTTGGATTTCTTCAGATAAATACCCAGAAGTAGAATTACTGGATCATATGGTAGTTCTAATTTTAATTTTTTGAGGTAACTCCATACTGTTTTCCACAGTGGCTGCACCAATGTACAATCCCACCAAGAGTGCACAAGGGTTCCCTTTTCACCACATCCTTGCCAGCACTTGTTGTTTGTTGATTTATTGATGATTGCCATTCTGACAGGTATGAGGTGATATCTCATTGTGGTTTTAATTTGCATTTTTCTGATGATTAGTGACATTGAACATGTTTTCATGTGTCTATTGGCCATCTGTATGTCCTCTTTGGAGAAATGTCTCTCTTCAGGTCCTCTGCCCATTGTTTAATCTGATTGGTTCATTGGTTTTTGTTGTTGTTAAGTTGTATGAATTCCATATGTGTGTGTGTGTGTACTCAAATATATGAACCCCTTATTTGATGTATTATTGGTGAATATCTTCTGACATTCAGCAGGTTGTCTTTTCATTTTGTTGACTGTTTCCTTCACCGTGCAAAATTCTTTAGTTTGATGAACAAACGCTTCCCCAAAGAAGATGTATGTCAAATAAACATATGAAAAGATAATAAACAACAATAGTCAACAGGGAAATGCACATTAAAACCACAGTGAGATACTGCTCACATTCCACTATTAAGGCTAAAATTAAGAAGACTAACAATACCAAGTATAGATAAGGATGTGTAATAAAAAACTTCCATCATACATTGCTAGTAGGAATGCAAAATAGTACAATCACCTTAGAAAAAATACATTTATTTATAATAGCCAAAATTTGTAAATGACCTAAATGTCCATCAACTGATAATGAATAAACAAATGGCCAAAATTCTTCAGTCACTTATTTCTTGCTTTCATTTACTTGTTCACTGTCCTCCCTTGAAACCTGTATAAATTGTCCCTTATTCCACGTAGACTCACAAAAGTCTTCTGTGAGCCAGCCAAACCCCCAGACTTTTTCTTTTCTTTCTTGTCTCCTGAATTGCATTTACCATTATTAATTATATTTCCTCTCTTTGCTTTCTCACTTCTTTTGACCTCTATGATGATGAATTTTTACTATTTTTCTACATTGCTTATTGATCCTTTTTTTTCATATTATTTCTGGCTCATTTTATTCCTTCTGACCTCTATGAATGGCCCCTAAAGTAGCTCTTTGTTCTTAGTTTTTGTTCTGATATTCATTTTTGTGTGTCTTACAAATGGCTGTTCTGCCCACCCTGACCCCGCTGCCTGTAGCACAATTCAGGCTTTTCTCTTTGCCAGATTAATTCTCCTAAAAGGAAGTTCTGATCATTTAACTCCCCTGAAGACCTGCGTAAGACCTTCAATTAGTCTATAATTAAACAAAGTTAGCTGTGATGTAATGGTAATAATACTGAACTTGGATCTAATAATCTGGGTTCTAATATTAGCTCTGCCAGTTACTAGCTAGGTGACCCTAGACAAGTCAATTAACATCTTTTCAGAGATTCTGTATCTGAAAAATGTGAATGAATAATAACATACCATAGGTTTATGGTAGGAATGAAATTTTAAAAAATAAAAGCAAATTGTAAAATGCAAACCATTAAGCATGAGTATAATCTTTCAGTAAATATGTGCTCATTCTTGTATGTGACAAGCGTTGGCTATACACCAGTGGACAAGCAGACCAGGCCCTCTGCCCTCAGGGAGCTCACAGTCCAGAGAGGAATATAAGCAATTAAAATAGACGTGGGAAGCTCTATGTGAGGAGGATGTAGCACATAGGAAGAACATCTCATCTAAGCTAAAAGTGGAGAGAAATGGTGAAGAAAGCTTTCCGAATAAAGTGACACTTGAGATGACACCTAAACAATGGGTTGAGTTGGCCAAATTAAGTGATGGAAAGGTGGGTGGCAATGGCAAAGAGGTGCGAGAAGTATTCCAGACAGTGGGAACCGCATGGGTGAAGGCCAGAAAAGGGAGAGAGACCATGGAGCTTTCTAGGAACAGAGAGGAGTTCACTATGACTGCAGTACAAAGAGAGGGACTAAGTGTTGGAAGGGATGGGAAGTGCTAACAGGGAGATAGTGCGTGCAATTGCCAGCATAGGTCAAGGAAACAGAAGGCATCGATGATTCAAACTGTGCACCAAGCATGGTGATAAGAAACAGGTGATCAATATTGGGAAGTTGCCCAGGTAGACAATCAACACCTGTCTCCTAGCCACTGTGTTACATTCACTGATAGGGCTCAGTCCCGAAGATGGGACAGTGGCAAAAAAAAAGGCAGGACCCAAGTTAAAACGATTCACAAGCCCAATTTTATTTATCAAGAGCATTAATTTTCAAGGCATTCTATATCTGATACCTTTTAAAAAATCTTCATTGCATGTTTGTGAGCCAAGCAGGTATCATTACTTTTATTAAGGGTACATTTAGTCACATCCATTAACAGAATAAAGGTGGTACAGTTAGTCCTGTCCATTATTGGGGTGATAAGTAGAGGTGGGATAAATTATATATAGTATTTTCTTTAATCCTACATTTTAAATTTAACTTTAATCCACAGATGGGTAGCTGCAAAACAAATGTAAAAATGGGATATAGTGGAAAAATCATTAGATTGGAGATCAGGAAACTACGATTCTAGTCTTAGCTCTGTTACAAAACTACTGGTTGATCTTTGGCAGGTCACTTTAAGCATTTTGTGCCTCAGTTTTCTCTAGCCAGACAAGATCATCAATTACTAAGGACTCTTCTGACACTCAAATCCTATGACGTGAAGTACTAGGGCAAAGGAAAGCTAGAATTCCAACTGTACTGGAGGATTTAAAAAATTTATTTTTAGCCCCAATCTTAATTTTTATTTTGGTCTTCTGTCTGGTTTTTCATTCCTCCTTGTAGTTCTGTCATTTCTCTTCCTACTGAAGATATTTAAGAAGCTGCCTTTTCATCACTTCAAAACTCTAAATATGCCCTTGAAACATGCAAAGAGGCTTTTGTGTACTTACAAATCGAGGTTATTATCGTACAAGTAAGTCACTTGAGTGCACTGCATTCCTCAGCTTGCTCCATTGAGAGCTTTATTAGGTTATATTGCCCTATCTTAGAAGGGCTAGTCGAGTAGATAAGACTTTGCCACTTTAAAAAGGGAACTATCTGATGAAGCGGGGTGCCTAATGCTCCAGAGTGTAAGCAAAAGGATTTGGTGCTACCCAAAGGACAGACACACTTCTCTAAGACAAGTAGGTGTGCCACTTAAAGTGACACAGTCAAGGACAAATGTTCTAAAATTAAACCAACCAGCTGCTTTTGCACAGATGCCCACCTGTCGCTTGTGCTGTCTTCTGCTATCCAGTCTTCTCTCTTTGTGAAACCAGAACTCCCACTCGGCGCAGCCCTTCAAAAGCCTGAAACTTCACATACGTTCCGAAAGGTTATCTATCCAGGAAAGCAGAAAGCCTGTTTCAAGAACGTATTAATATGAGGGTACCTGTACCCACTTAAGGAGCCTATGCTCTTTGAGCTTTTCATCTCAAATACCTAAAACTTTAACTCAAATGGGGTCTGTAACTGGCTTCAGGAGTCAGTCGACATAAAACTTTCCTTGTTAGTGAGGTGACAATACAAAACTAGAGTGTGAATCCCAGTAAATTTTAAGCACTTAAAAATGTGAGTTTTCAGTGTGGGGATAGCCTGATAAACAGGAGAAATGGAGACAAATATAACAGTTTCTATGTTTAGGTCTTAGGTATGTCATCAACCTAATAATAAACAGAACAGTTGTCAATGTATAGTAACAAGCTTTAACTGAATTCACCAGATGCTATTTGTAAACAACTAGTAAACAACCATTAAAACAAATGATGGCTTTATAATACAATTGGAAATCTTTCTTGATATAGATGTTATTCTAACCAGGCTTAAATCGAGTAGGAAAGAAATGTAATTCTTTTTCTTATGTAGAAGTAGTTTTTACCATGAGGTGATTCATCTTTTTATTAGATTATGTTAGATTATTAAATTAGATTATTAGAGAAGTATTCCTCTCTAAGTGTGTTGTCATTCTTGTAGTTGGTGTAAATTTATTATACTCTATAACTATTCAAATTGGGCACTCAAATGGCATTTTAATATTAATTAATATTAAATCCATTTTTTCTAAAAAGTAAAATTTTATTAGTTATGTGGGGTGTAGTATATGATTGGCATACAACTAAGATATTTTATAAGATGGTATGGTACCTAGTATATTCTCTTAAGAACAAAATGCATGTTATATAAATAAAATTGTATTTATATTATTATTCTTATATCACAAAATTAAAATAAACCTATCTTACCATGATTCTATATTGATTCACTCCTTTAATATGCATTATTGAGAATCTACAAGATAAGGTATTAGATAGGAATACAAAGGTGTATCAAAGCATAAGAAAAAAAAATTATTGTAGGTATCATAAATTATAAAAAAGTTACAGCGAGGGTTAACCTATCTTTTAAAAGATGCAAATTACTGAAGAATCACTGAATAAACTTATAAAGTTTAAATGTTTATATTTTAAATTATTTTTCATATTTCTTAGTTTGATATGCCCAGTAAGAAAACTCATTTGTTTTTCAAGTCTTTTTTTTTCTGTTAAATGTAACCACACATCTAAATTTATTACAGAACTTCCGATATGTCATTTCTATGATATCTTTATACAAAAATGAGGACTTGGTCCAGTTGTAGTTTTATAAATGGTATGAGTTAAGCTGACTTGGTTTCTCAGACTTCAGAGGTCAACCAAGATGCAGTAACAAGAACCAAACTGACCCTGCTGCCTGAAACAACTCAAAAATTGGACAAAATACACGAAACAATTGTTTTCAGATATTGGGCAGTAGGTAGCAAAGGACAGCAACCCCTGAAAGAGCAGAAGTAAATGAAGTGAACCCCGTGATTGCCTCAGCTTGCTGCCTCCAGAGATTTCCAGGCTGGAGTGCAGGGAGCAGGAGCCAAGGAGAAGCCTAATTTGTTTCCTGAATTAACGAGCTGAGAGTCTGGGAAGGCCCAGGAGGCTGGAGTTTGTAGGGCACAGTACCAGAGAGGAGAGACACTGGGAGAGACTTTCAGAGATCTGCAGATGGTCCCCTTCAAGTCTTGAGTTGAATACTGATCAGTACATGCATGTAAGAAAACTACTTGACACCAGAGGAAAAACAAAGGGACAAGTTTTCAGAGCTCACTTAGGACCAGGACTATTATAAACCAGGGTACAAAACCTTTTGTTTAACTTTGTAACACATCAATAGATTAGTTAGCTCTATACTAAAGGATACATTGTTCCTAACTAGCAAAACTTAAAAGCAAGCCTCAAAAGGATCAAGCTATTTCCAAGGAATTTAACTACATCTCAGAACAAAGCTCAAGAATACAAAAATACCCAGTACTCAACAAGGTCAAATTCACAATGTCTTGCAGTCAATCAAGCTATGTAAAAATTCAGGAAAATACAATCCATAATGAAGAAAAAAATAAATGAATAGAAACAGATCCAGAAATGACACAAATGATAAAATTAGTAGTTAAAGATATTAACATAATTATTATAACTGTTCCTATGTTCAAGAAAAAGAGGAAAGATTGGACATCAAGCAGAGCATGGAAAATATGGCAAAAATCCAAACTGAACTTCTACTGTTGAAAGATACAATTTATGAGATGAAAAATACATTGAATAGTATTGGTAGATTAGACACTACAGAAGACTTGTGAAGTTCAATACATAGCAACAGAAACGATCCAATATGAAATGGAGGGAAAAGAGAAAATAAATCCATTTTAAAATAAACAAATTGGTGAGTGTGGAATAACTTCAAGCAATCTAATATATGTGTAGTTGGAGTCCACAAATGAGAGAAGTAAGAAGGGTGGGACAAAAAAATTAAGAAATAATGGCTAAAAACATTTCTAAACTTGATTATAACTACTAATCCCCAGATCCAAGAAGCTCAACAAACCTTAAACACAGCAAACAAGAGGAAAACTACCCCAAGGCACGCTATAATCAGATTGTTTAACAAGCAACAGTAAGGAGAAAATCTCAAGAGCCGCCTGAGGGAAGAACACAGGATGTGCAGAGGACAAATGTAAGACTGACAGCTTTGTGACAGGAACAATGCAAATTATCAGACGGTGGGGCAGAGTCCTGAAAGTGCTGACGGGAAAAGAAAGGTCAACCTGAATTTTTTTCCCTGGCAAAAATATTTTTCAAAAATGAAGATGACATGAAGACTTTTGCAGTCGTAGGGGAAAAATACATCAGCAGCATCCCTGCAATATAGGAAACATTAAAATGAGCCATCCAGGCAGAAGAAAAATGATACCAGATGGGTATCTGGACCTACACAAAGGAATGAGGATCATCAAAAGGGGAAAATACGTGGAGACATATAAATGCTTTTTTTCTTATTTCTAAAATCTCTCTAAAAGATAATTGACTTTTCAGAGCAAAACTATTAACGATGTGTTGTGGAGTTTATAATATATGTGGAAGTCAAATGCATGACAGTAGTAGTTCAAAAGTTGAGAGGAAGAAATGAGAGAATGGTGTTGTGTTTCTTATACTATATGTGAAAGACAGACTGTGTTAAGTTAAAGATATATACTATAAACCCTGAAGCAACTGCTATTTTTAAAAATTAAACTAATAAACAAAAAAGGAAATAAAAAGGAACCCAAAATATTCAATCCAACAGAAGACAGAAAGATATACTTATAATAGAATATGAAACAAAAGCCAGATGGTAGATTTAAATATAATCATATTAACAGTCATATTAAATATAAAAGGTCTAAACACTCCAATGAAAGGCATAGATTATTAGCTTGGATAAAATCTTTTAAAGATATAATTATGCTGCCTATAAGAAATTCACTTTAAACATAAAGACATATCTCAATTAAAAGAATAAGAAAAGATATACCATGCTAACACTAACCAAAAGAAAGTTTTTGATAGTGGCTATATTATTATCAGACAAAGTAGATTTCAGATCAAAGAATATTACCAGGGACATTCCATGCTGATAAAAGAGCCCATTCATAAAGAGGATATAACAGTCATAGGCTTCAAAATACATGAAACAAAAACTGCAAGAAAAAATAGGTAAGTTGATAATTATAGTTGGAGATTTCAATGCCTTTCTATAATAGATAGAACAAGTACAGAAAAGCAGTAAGGATACTGAAGATTTGAATAACATTGTCAACCCACTTGACTTAACATTTATATAATGTTCTACCAACAACAGTAGAATACACAATCTTTTCAAGGGTACAAGGAACATTTACCAAAATAGTCTGTATCCTGGGCCATAAAACTAGTACCAATAAATGTAAAAAAAAAAAGTCAAATCATACAAAGTATATTCTCTGACCAAAACACAATTAAATTAGAAAACAATAACAGGAAGGTATCTAGGAAAGCCCCAAATATTTTGAAATTAAATAACATACTTTTGAATAACCCATGTGTCAAAGAAAAAATCAAAAGGGAAAGTAGAAATTATTTTGAACTGAATTAAAAATGAAAACACAATGTATCAAAATTTATGGGAAGCAACTAAACAAGTACTTACTTAGTGGGGGGGAAAAAGGCCTCAAATCAATCAACTATGGTTCCATTTTAAGAAACTAGTAAAAGAAGAGAAAATTAAAACCAAAGTAAATAGAAGAGAGTAAATAATGATGATAGAAACAAAAATAATAATAGAGAAAGCCATTGAAATGAAAAGCTGCTTTTTCTTTTTTTGAGGGCATGAAGATGCATTGCGAAAACCGTTAAAGAACGACTGTGGTTATGATCGTGAAGCTTTCATTTTTGGTAGATAAGAAAACTAGCCCAGAAACCATGGGAAAGATCTAATATTTGTATGAGTTTGGGTGCTTGCTCTTGCCTGCCCGACCTGTTTTCTTAAGAATGTGAAAGATCTTATGTGCTACCAAAGAAAAAGAATCCATAAAGCCATTTGAAACTGCGTATTTTTACATAGGTATTTATACATATGTGTGTGTTCCCATACTTCCCATGAAGAGCATGGTAAGAATGTCTTGCTTTCTTTATTTTTCTACACCCTATTCCATATTTGGCTTTTCCTTTTTAAAAATGCTATTTGGAAAGATCATTCATTCATTTCTTGTGGGACATGCCTCGGGACACAGCTGTTAACCAGACAAACAAGATCCCTGCCCACTGAGCAGAGTCTGATGTGAGCTACAGACAAGCAAATAGGCAATAACAACGTACTCTTGTAAAAGCGCTGTCATGGAAAGAACAAGTACCAAGGGAGTCCACAGGATGGCTAATCACCTTGGACCTGAACTAGTCCTCAGGTTAACATCTAAAGGTTTTTAAAAAAAAATGTGATAACTAAGTTTCTTAAATTGTTATGATTTAATAACATTTTAGGCATGGAGCCCTGGCCAGGTAGCTGAGTGGGTTAGTGCATCATCCTGATATACCAAGATTGTAGGTTCGATCCCCGGTCAGAGGACATACAACAGTCAACCAATGAATGAATGCATAAATAAGTGGAACAATAAATCAGTTTAATAATTTTTTTAAATTAAAAAGAAATTTTAGGTATGGAATAGTATGTAAGGTATGAGTTCGATACTGAAAAAAATTCCTTGACTTTTATGTAGCTAATATTTACTTAAATATGTTCACACTGTTAAAACTCTGTTGAAATTTTCATCTCAGTATAAATAAGACATATAGAATACTGTTTTTTTAAAACTAATTTTCAGTATTATACAGAGTTTTTGTTAAGTATTCTAGAAAAGATAGAACATACAGGTGATTCTATCCTGTCCAGAACTTTTTAAGGATCTCTTTCTTATACTACACATAAGAAATAACAGAACATGAGCCAAGAACCTAAATCTTTAGGCAAAGTTTGATGGAACTCCAGGCTTAGAGAAGTGAGGCCAGATCAGAGAAATGTGAAGATTCCAAAGATTAGGTAGGAAAAGGTCCATGATTCATTCAGAAGCTCAGATATATTCCAAAATTATCCATTTCCTTTAACTCATTGATTTCACATTTGGAAATATATCTTCAGGATATTATAAATGTCCACATTTTAGCTACAGGATTATCATTGATTACACTGAGAAGCTGGAAACAACCTAGATGCCTAACAATAGCGGCCTGGCTAAATAAACGATATCATAGCCACACAATGGAATTCTAACCAGATTTTTTAAATAATGGAGCAGTGTTTCTCAAACTCTATTCAGCCTCAGAATCACTTGGAAGGTCTGTTGAAAACACAGATTGGTCCCACCTCCGGAGTTCTGATTCATTAGCTTGGTACAGGGCCCAAGAACTTGCATTTCTAACAAGTTCCTAGGTTGATACTTATTGCTGTTGGTCTGGGGTCCCGGAAACTCTTAGAGAACCACTGATGCAGAGTTATTTTTATTGACTAGGAAAAATGCTCACAAGGTGTTGTTAAGTTGAAACGAAGCTGTTATATTCTTTGGGTACGCATACAGAAGTTTCGATGGGAAAATTTAATCCCCTTGGTGCCCCTGGTTGTCTTTAGGGGGGATCACATTATAGATTCTTATTGTCTTCTACATTTTTCAGTGACAGATTTTTCTGTAGTGAGCATAGTATTAATCACTAAAACATAATCAAATTTTTAAAATAATAAAGATCATGGAGTCCTGGCTCATAGCACTAACACACTGGAATCATCAAACTAGATTTGATCCTAGTCCCTCTCTGACTTTTTAACTGTCTTGTTAGAAGTGTATCCTCAGAAGCGATCAGAGGAACAGTGATGGGTCCATAGTTACGGCCTCTTCCTGATGAGAACAAAAATAGAAGAGGCTGGCATTCTATGAAGCGCTTCTACATTTTCTTCTTATTTCATTTTAGTAGTGCCATACAGGCTTCTTCTGGGGATATTTGAAGAAAAACTGGGTGGGACCCAAAGGGCGACCTGCCAGAAGTTTGAAGCATCTGGACTGGCGCACTCTTTGTTTCCTGATGCAGGGTAGATCCATTTCCCAGGGTATCAGATTAAGGCGTCTCCTTTCTGGAAAAAAGATTTCATGGTTTAAATTCCCGTTCACTTTTGTGTCTGTGGCACTCTGCTGTCTCCTTTCCAGCACGCAGCCTCAGGGGTCATGATGTCCCTTCCCTGCTGATATCAGCGTGCCAACTGTGGTGTCATGCTCACCAAGCACAGAGCGGCCATTCAGCTTCCAGCCTGGGTTCAGGAAGCAAAAGAGCTTCTAAGTTCCTACAAACCTTGACAGATCGTTCTCAAGCCTTGCATGAGAACAGTTTTCAGGGAGAGGCGGGTGAGTGCAAGGCAACTACAGAGAACAGGGCAAATGTCAAGAGTGAATATGTAATAGGAATAGAGAGAGCAAACAGTTTTGTCACCAATGTTCAGAAAAAGGAAGGGTGGGTGACACTGTAGAGAAGTACCCCACTGACTTTTCAATGGAATACTTATTTGGTTGGCACTGGCCAGCCTCTTCCATGTCCTTACATTACTGCGGTTGATAAGCTAGGAGGTAGTCGCATCATTTATCTCATTCAGAGCAAGGGTTATCTCATTCAGGAATGTCTAACAGACTGTCAGTATTTGGGATGTCATAGTGAAAACAAATCCCACCTGAAACTCACAATGGATTCCACGTCTTTTATTTTTTATATGGTTCAAAATATAAAATCATGCTCAGATTTAGGCTATTGTTAAAAGAAAGAGACATTATTTCTATATTGACTTTCAAGTAAGTGACATATTATTTGTTGGACAATTTTATTCCATAACGTGTTGCTTTCCACTGCTCTACATGTGAATAAATGAGGTAGAATACTGTTTGAGTTACAATTACTAGCTTTTGCAAGTTTGAAAATAGCTAGAAATGTAGATGCTGGTTAATTATGTGATTATTTATAACTTTATAATACAACATCTTACCTCTCACCCTCTGGTGCTATAACATGAACTCGGTATGTGAACCTGTTTAGGACCCTGTAAAAGGAAGTTATTTGAAATTCTCACCTATTTCTTGAATGCCAAGAACAATGTTATAATTAATCAGTTAATTTACAAAAACCGTATTGAATACCTACTCTGTGCCAGGCTGTTCTGGGATAGACACATCAGTGACACCTCTCTGAAAGTTTATATCCAAGACTAGGAAGACAGTAGATCATTAAACAACTACAAATCTAACGTGTCAGGTAGTAATGAACACTACAAACAGAAATAAGGCAGGGCCATTGTAAGGACTTTGCATTTTGAGAAAAATGCGAAATCTTTGGGTGGGGGTGGAGAGAATCACTCTGGCTGCTGGATGGAGAATTGGCTATAGGAGGCCATGTATCCACTGAATTATCACTCCTCCCGCAAAGTTATATTTCGCTGAGGGCGGTTCTGTACCAGAAGACCTGGAGATGTGTGATCCTACACAGCTGATTCTTACCTTTTCATACTGTTGGTGTAAAACTGGTTCCTAAAATGAAATTTTTATGTCCAAAGTATTCCTTAAAGAAGTTTCTTTCTGGAAAGTTACTTTTAGGTACATTCTCTCTAAATGGGAGTTTATCTGAAGCCTGTATTTTTAAATGACTTTACTTTTATACTACAGTTGATGAACAACATGGGTTTGAACTGCACGGGTCCATTTATATGTAGATTTTTTCAGTAAATACTGTAGATGCATTTTCTCTTCCTTATGACTTTCTTAATAACATTTTCTTCTCTAGCTTCCTCTATAGTAAGAATATAGTACGTAATACATGTAACATACAAAATATGTGTAAATTGACTATTTATGTTATCAGTAAGGCTTCAAGTCAACTGTGGGCTATTAGTAGTTGAGTTTGGGGAGAGTCAAAAGTTTTACACAGAGTTTTGACTATGTGGGAGATTGGTGCCCCAAAATCCTACCTTGTTCAAAAGTCAACTGTGTTTAACTGTGTTTGGTTTTAAAAATATTTCTGTATTTGTCAATTATAATTCAATTAAAAAGAAAAAAATATTTCTTCTTTTTGTGAATAGAGTATTAACATATTTTTTAAAAGCCAAGAGATACTTAAGAAATTTTCAGGGGAAATTTGTGTCTCTTATTACATAAATTAATGAGATTGCTTGAGGCTTTTTCTGTTCTCTTTTTTAATTTGCATAATAAGGTATACCTTAGTGTTGGCCTCCTTATAATACTGTTTCATGTTATAATATATTTTGGAGTTTGTTTCTTATGTTCCTTAGTTTCCACTGGCAGTGATTTCCTCTTCCATCCACCTCTACTTCCCCAAAGTAGCGCTAGAGAATTTCGTCCCGCCCCACCCTGGGGTTCCTTTTATTTCCCCAAATAATGTACCTGACACCCATGCCCAAAAGCTGCCCCTTCTGAGCCTTCCTCCCGTTGGTTTTCTCTTCAGAACTAAAGTTTTAAATTGCCTTTAGAGTCCATGAATAACCTAAACAGTAAAGATAGTCTCATTACTTAATTATGCTTTGCATTTAATCAAAAATGCCATCAACTGATTGAATCAGTCGCCTTACCACATCGGGGTTTATGTGACTTTTGATTAATTTCAGAAATCAAATCTACCTTCAGATGATTGTATGTTTACTACCAGTAAGAATTTTCCAAAAACAGTGCCACAAGCTTGGAAGGCAGATACAGAAAAGGAGAACCAAGGATATTGGGAGCAACCACAAATATTGGCAGAGCCAATGAGTGACTAACTAGTCTTTGAAAGGGTCTCACCTCATTTAGAAATAAAAGTGCCTGGATCTTGATTTTGCAATCACGACCTAACTGGTCTTCCTGTTTCTCTTCTTTACCCTTTATAATCCATTCACCTCACAGAAACAAGAGTTATCTTTGCGTGCGTGCGTGCGTGCGTGTGTGTGTGTGTGTGTTTGGTGTTGTATTGTCTTTTCTTTTTACTTATTGTTCAGTTACAGTTGTCCCACCTTTTTCCCCATTGCCTCTCCTGCCCCACTCCCCGCCTCCTGCCCCCACAGTCAATCCCCACACCGTAGTCCATGCCACGAGTCCTCTATTCATGTTCCTTGACTTGCCCCTGCCCCTTCTTCCCCCTGTGATCCCCCTCCTCCCTCCCCGCTGATCTCTGTCAGCTTGTTCTTTATTTCCCTGTCTCTGGTTCTACTGTGCTCATTTGTTTGTTTTGTTGATTAGGTTCCACTTATGTAAATTAAATTATATCACTTCTCTGCCTACAGGCTTGTAGCGGCTTCCACTTAGAGTAGCTCTGTGTTGGCCTTTCAAGGGCTGCATTCAGGATCTGTCCTGCACTGTCTCCGTCCTCTTCTCCAAACACAGTCCCCTTGTCCCCTGGACTCTAAGCACACTGGCCTTGTTGTCCCTTCTTGAATAAGCCCAGTTTGATTCCACTTCAGGGCCTTTAAACTTGCTATTCCTTCTGCCTGGAATACTCTCCCCCCACGAGATCTCTGAGTGGCTGCCTTCACCCCAAAAATCAGTTCTCTGCTGGTGACTCAATTTATGCGTCTGCATCCAAACAGGCAGCACATCTGTTTCCTGGGGCAGCTCTTCCCCAGGTGTGACCAGGGGCTAAAAACCTCTTGTGATCATGTCACTTACAGATAACAAGAGGTATGAATCAAACCAGAATGATATGGGGCAAAGATCCCGGGATTTGCACACAGTCCTATACACTCATGGTATTTTCTTTTTCTTTACAGGTTATTTTCAGAGCTTTGTCGCCGCCGTATGACGCGGAGAACCCTTACGGTGCCAAAGTGCAGGAGCAGCTGAAGATCACCAACCTTCGTGTGCAGCTGCTAAAACAGCAGTCTTGTCCCTGTCAGAGAAATGACCTGAACGCAAAGCCTCAACACTTTACACACTACGCCATCTATGATTTCATCGTCAAGGGCAGCTGCTTCTGTAATGGCCATGCTGACCAATGTGTACCTGTTGATGGCTTCAGACCTGTCAAGGGCCCGGGAACATTCCACGTGGTACGTAAAACAAGTTCACATCAATGAAAACCAAATCATGTGACCTCCAGCTTTGGGCACTGGTAGTCTGCGTGCCCTTAGGCTTGGTCTGGTTTGCATGGCGCTTCTTGAATCAGCCTCTGCTGATTCGCTTTTCCGACTCCATGCCCGTCCTATAAAGTACTTATTGACTTGTTTTTCAATCTTCAATTTTAGAATTATAAATAGTTACGCATGATAACAAGATCCTTTGGAGAGCATCCATGCCAGTTTTTAGTACTGTGACCTTCAGATATGAAGTGTAAGGTGAGCAGTGGGAGAGGTTGGCATAATCATATTAGTGGCATTATCACACAGAAGCCAGCTTTGACAATAAATGGGGACCATTGTTGGGTAGGTTTTATAGTGGAAAAAATAAGAACCTCAGCTTAATGCCTGGCATCTTTCACTGTTCAGTCAATAGAATGAATGATAATGCTCCCCTGCGAAGCGTGGCCTGACCCTATCTCTCCCTAAGGCAGAGCTAGGCTCTCTATCCTCTAGGTTCACACACCTTCTCGTGCTTTCTTCTGAACTTTTACTTCTGTGCATCCTCTAGGAGATCACGAACTTCCTGAGCACAGGGACTGTGATCTTTGTAACCTCAGGACCCAGTGTATTACCTGAGCCAGAAGTAGGTCTTTGGTAGGTGTTTGACTGAATGATGGCAACATAGGAATACAGAAATGATGAAAAATTACTGTCATTGTTTGACCTCACCTCACCTTCCTCCAACCTATTAGTTTCTAGACAAAAATGGATCTTTGAAATAATATTGCTCCAAATAAAAGGTGAGATGAGCCCTGGCTGATATGGCTCAGTGGATTGAGCACTGACCTGCGAACTGAGAGGTTGTAGGTTCGGTTCCCAGTCAGGGCACAACCTGTGTTTCAGACCAGTTGGAGGCACACGAGAAGCAACTAAATCTTTTGCACATTGATATCTCCCTCCCTCTCTTTCTTTCTCCCTTCCTCTAAGAGTAAATAAGTAAATATTTTTTTAAAAAATGAGATGATTTGTTATATCTAATTGAGTTTGTATATGATTCAAATAGAAAATAACCCAAATATTCAAGGGATATGTCAATCTACTGAACTGTAGTTTGTGTGAGGCACAGTGCTAGAAATTTCTGCCATTGTATTTAAGTGGATTCGGGAAAGGAGAACCCATAGGCTACAATGGACTGAATGTTTGTATCCCCCCAAAATTCACATGTTGAAACCCTATCCCCAATGTGATGGTGGGTGGAGGTGAGGCCTTTGGGAGATAATTAGGTCATCATGGTGGAATCCTCATGAGTGAGATTAGTGTCCTTATAAGAAGAGGCCAGTTAGCTAGCTGGCTCTCTTTTTGCCATGTAAGGACACAGTGAAAAGTTGGCAATCTGCTACCTGGAAGGGATCCTCGCCGGAACCTGACCGTGCTGGCACCCTGATCTTAGGCCTTCAGCCTCCAGAGGGGTGAGAAGTAAATTTCTGTTGTTCATAAGCCACTCAGCCTGTAGTATAGCAGCCTGGACGAAGATACTGGCCTTTGTTTCCTCCCCCGCCTCCTATAATCCAAGCCTTGTAGGACCACTTCAGGACAGAGCCCTGAGCAAAAGGACAGGCACAAGCAGGCCCCTATAACATGGCCCGGACTCAGCCACCTGTGGAGTGAGACAACCTGAAAGGCTCTGATCCACTAAGCTAAATTACCAGAGTTCTCATGAACCTTACAAAACTTTCATGTGTAGGCATTTAAAAAACAATAGTTTCTTTTTTTTTTTTAAGTAAGTCCTCTGATGTAAACTTTCAATGAGATAGCAACACTTTCTAAGGCTAAAGAGAAAATTCTAGATGTTTCTATTATAATCTCTGAGTGTATGCAACTACACTGTCCAGGATGAGAACCACTCGCAGCGGGTATCTTGCAGCTGCTTCGCATCCAACAACAGCAATCCCATCATTGTCTCCCATGGCCGGGACGAGCTGGACGAGGTGTGGAACCTGTCAGAACTGCCAGCTGAGGACCAACCACGTCGGCCACCGGGGCTGCCTAAACACTGTGCATGTCTCCGCACGTGGATCCCTCTGCTTCTGGAGGCAAGGTGGCCAGGCCATGCTGTGGGGCCTCAACAAAGGCAAGCACCCTTATGTGCTAGATAACGGGGACTTCATCATCCCCCTGTGCTTCAGCCCCAGCCACTACTGGCTCTGGGCTGCCATGGGCCCCAGCATTAAGAGCTGGGATTTGAAGGGCGTGGCCATTGCAGATGAGCCGAAGCGAGACGTTTTCAGTCGCAGCAGCAAGGCAGAGCCACCGCAGTGCCTCTCTTTTGCCTGGTCTGCTGATGGCCAGTCTCTGCCGGCTTTATGAACAACCTGGTACAGGCGTGGCAGGTGACCATCAGCACCCAATATATTCTGGGCTTTGGAAATAAAAAAACAAATGGCTTTCTGACTTAAAAAGTAAATAAATTCTATTAATTCTGCTAAACTCAACAAGGGATAATTACACAGACTTACCAGAGATTTTTACAAAAGTCTTCCAATGCAACTATTTTCTAGAATCTTCTACCAGCAAGAAAACTGTCGACCATATGCCCACACCCTGTATCTGTGCCTGCTGGCCCTCTGCCCTGTCCTGCCATTACCCCCTGCCCTCTTACTGCCCACCATAGCTCTGATACCCTCCAGTTACATTCTGTCTGGGGTCTCTGCCACCTTCGACTCACTTTCTGCCTCAGCCCCTGCCACAGCCAGCCCCTGGTGAGCTCATGTGGGCATCCCATCCTAGAAGTCACAAAAACATATACAAGGGACACCAACATCAAGAAGATGAGTCTGGAAGGTGGTGCCTACGAGGCTGAAAATGGAAAGCCTTACGTGCACCCTTCAGCCCAGATTGCTGCAAAAATTCTGGAAAAGAACACCTACCCATTGCTGAAATGGCTGAATTTTGCAAGGCATCTGTAGGATTAGCCCTGGATGAGAATAGCAAAGGGTTGGAAAGTGACCAATATGTCACTATGCATATTATTTCTGGAATTGGGGCCTTAAGGATTGGAGCCAGATATCTGCAAGGAGTTTTTAAGTTCAGTTGAGATATCTTTCTGCCCAAACCATCCTGGAGAAATTACATACCCACTTCAGGGACTCTGGCATGCAGCTACATGGTTATATAGACTATGACCCCAAGACTTGTGGCTTGGACTTCACAGGCACTAAGAAAGGGATTTCAGAAATGTCAGAGCCAAGTGTTCTTCTGCACACCTGTGCCCCAAACTCATAAGAGTGGACACCTCATCTTGAGCAGTGGAAGGAAACAGCAACAGTAGTGAGGACAAAGAATCTCTCCACATGATGTGAACTACAAAGCTTTGCCAGTTATAATGGTAACAAAGATGCCTGGGCTATGCACCGCTTCATCAAAGAGGGCATTAATGTTTTTCTCTGCCAGTCTTATGCCGAGAACATGTGCTTTTACGGTGACCATGTGGAGCCTTCACTGCAGCCTGCAAAGATGCTGATGAAGCCAAAAGAGTGAAATTATAGCTAAAGATTTTGATCCATCCAATGTGATCCAACCCTCCTCTCCATGGGACCAAGATTGCGTCAGCCATTCTGACTATCCTGGATTTTCAAAAACAGTGGTTGCAAGAAGTTGAAGTCATGAGCAGCCTCTTCATTAACATGCGGACTCAGCTGGTCTCCAAGCTCAAGGAGGACTTTTCCCACAACTGGCAACACATTCCTACCAGATTGGCATGTTTTGTTTCACAGGGCTAAAGCCTGAACAGATGGAGCGGCTGACCAAGGAGTTCCATCTACATAACAAAGGCCAGCTACATCTCTGTGGCAGGGGTCACCTCTGACAACCCGGCTACCTTGCTCATTTACCTAGACACCAAGTGATTTCCCTGGTGAAAGAGAACAGAGACGACCTTCCTGTCTTCAACCTCTGCTATTGTGAGATTCACATGGGGGATGAGGGAGGGTGGATGGTGGTGAGCACATCATTGCTTTTAACCACAGTGTTTAACACTCAGCGATTGAACGTGTTTTGTAGAAAAGAACATGTAGATAAATGGGGCAGAGGCATCCGTGGCTGGTGTTTGGAACTTTTTGGTTCTAAACCAAAGTCTTCACCATCCTTTTATCTCTAGCTTTTCCTAAAGAGTTTACATGTGCACAAAAAAAAAAAAAAAAGACAACCCCCCCCACCTGTCAATCACACCACTCCAATATTTCAGGAGCTTTAACTAAGGCACCTTATGGTGTTGGGGGTTTCCTCTGTGGACCATTAGTGAGAAATAACCCGCAGTAGGGGATTTGTGAGAAGATCTAGCTCTAACAGTAACATCTGTTACTGCCCTCCCATGACTGAGCAACCTTATCAACAGACAATATTATAGAAGTTGTGTTTTATGAAATCCAGCAAATCTGCTGCCAGTGCAGCAAGAAAAACCCAAGATACTGTTTCCTGTCTTATATGAGAAAAAAAGAAAGAAGGCTCTCCTTTTCAATAATTGCACGCGTTTTCACGTTCCTATCTCTTCCCTTAGGTACAAAGGTTTGTATATATAACTAGCCTAGATTTTCATCCTGCTCTACTGCTTGACTGACCATCAACCCCATCTTCCCAGGATTTACTTATTTGAAAACTGAAGAACATAACTCACCTCTCATCCCATACCCTCACCTTTCTTGGCAAAGAATAGTGGAGAGTAGGCAACTGCACTTTATTTTAACATCCTCTCCAGTAATCAGTTGTTTCCTGTTGAGTTTTTCCCTTTGCCCAGTTGGACCCCATCCTTTGATTCAACATGTCTGTGCAGCCACTCCTCATCCTGAGCCGGGCAATGCAGGACAGTGGCAGGAGAGAGGTTATTCTGGGCTTTGGTTTTAACCTGTGTGTGCTGCCAGCTGGGCTCAGGCTTCAGCCTTTGGAAAGATGACCACCGTCTGCTCTAATCATGTAGACTTACTGTAGCCTGCTTTCTCAGTTACAATGAAGTTACTGTAGGGAAACACTCACTTAAGACACACACACACACACACACACACACACACACACACACACACACACAGAAAACTATCAATCTATAAGGAAGATCTGGATAACCAAGTAAAGGGGAGTATAGAGTAAGGGTTTTTCTGTTTCAAAAAGATGTTAGAATGAGAAGTCTCTATTCTAAAAGGCCCTGTGGGATGGGGGAAAAAGAAAACCTCTCTTAATCTCAGGCTACTTTGAAATCAGAAGCAATTTCCTTTTAAAATAATACTAGTTTTGTGGCTTCCTGATCCCCAGCTTTCATAGTTATTTCAGCTTCTGCAGCAGTGGTGATAGCTCCTAGTTCTGTAACTAGAGCATGTGCTAAAACCAGGCAAGACCAAGACCAAGTCAAACCCAGAGCTAGAGCCAGGTAGGGGTAAGAAACAGGCTATGTGGTCAAGGCTCTGTTGGCTTCCCGGGATCCAGTTCCCTGACTCCTTGCTGTCTCTATTTGAAAAAGATAGAGAAAAAGGAAGAAAGGAAGAAAGGAGGAAAGGAGGAAAGGAAGAAAGGAAGGAAGAAGGAATGGAAGAAAGAAAGAAAGAAAGAAAGAAAGAGAGAGAGAGAAAGAGAGAGAGAGAGAGAGAAAGAAAGAAAGAGAGCGAGAAAGAAAGGAAGCCATAAGCAATTGGACTAGCAGAGGCTTATGGCTGGAAATATGAGTGGTTCTGATTTCAGATTTTTCCCATCCCTAAGCTTAGATGCATTTTATTTTTATGTATATTTCCCCTGGATTGTAAAGGGCTGGATTGAATTTGGGTGTGGTTGCCTCTTTTGAATATGATGTTCTTATTCTAATGATTGCTTAGCTGAGCAAACTGCACATTAAAAACATGGTCTTTTGCTTCATGAAAAACATGGTCATAAGGTCAATTGTCCTCCCACATTTGCGTATCTGTGAACGCCATTCATTATAGGATGTGGAAATAAATAGTTGGATTTGTAAACTGCCCGCAGAATGGAAGGTAGCTTCTTAAGAATGGCTATTCTTTCACTAGTCAGCTTGCCCTAGGTATGTGTGTATAAATCTAACTTGATTTAACAGAGTTTATCTTTTCTTTTTTCATTTTTTAATTGTTGTTCAATTACAGTTGTCCCCATTTTTCCCACATTACTCTCCCCACATACACAGGGCCCATAGACATAAGGAGGGTTGCTCAGCGCCACTAGCCGTCAGAGAGACGCAAGTTAAGACCACAATGAGATACCACTTCACACTGGTCAGAATGGCTGTCATAAACAAATTAGCACAGTTTTTCTTTATAGCAGTCATTCTCAAAGAGTTGGTCCCTGAACCAGCAATACTGGCATTACCTGGGGACTTGTTAGAATTATGAATTATCAGGCCCTACCCCAGAACCACTGAATCAGAAACTCTAGTGAGAGGGCCCAGGAATCTGTGTTTAACAAACCCTCTTGATGATTGCAATGTTTGCTAAAGTTTGAAAGCTCCTGCTTTATAGACAGCTACACCTAATATTGCTGTGAGGGTGACTAATTAATTGAAATCTTATGTGCTATAATTTTATGTGCTATAATTTTTGATGGCCGATGATCAATAATTAAGGAAATTAATGGAAATGATACTTTGTTTCTTAAGTGATATAAGATTTTAGGGTTATTTTCTTTCTTTGGGGGAAGGAAGTAGGAAAAGATACAAAGTGGGATACAAGTGAGTAGCTTCATTTACCTTAAAACACTCTTGTGTCTTTTTATTTTTTTTATCCTCACCCAAAGACACATTTTTTGAAATTGATTTTTAGAGAGAGAAGAAGGGAGAGAAACATCGATCAGTGGCCTCTTTTACAAGCCCTGACCAGGGATAGAACCCGCAACCTTTTGGTGCACAGAGTGGTGTTCCAACCAACTGAGCCATATCATCCATGGCACTCTCCTGGGTCTTTTAAAGTAGTACCACCTTTTCCATGTTTGTCCTTCTCAGATCTATTTCATTTATCTTTTGCTAGTTCAATTTTTGTTCCTTTTACGGGAAGGCAGAACAGTGATTGATACCCTAACACTGGAGTCAAATAGACCTGGATTTGACTCACCACACTATTTTTTAAGTTAGTCTCACTTAAGCTCAGTTTCCTAAGAAAATGAGGATAATATCTATCTTATATAGTTATTGTGAAAATTAAAAAATATGATAGTCAATGCCTAGGATATGATAGGTAACTACTTACAGTTACTGCTGTTATTAAATTTTGTTCTCTCAACCATTTCCATGTCTTCTCCCACATACTCTTCTACCCCAGTAATAACAAAAATAAATTATAGTTTATGTGCTGTTTGACTTGTATATGGGGTAGGGGTTTTGTGGCATGAAAAACTACACTTTGACTCCAGCCTTCTGGGATCCCAGAAATTATGTGAAGAGATCTCAAGCTTTTTCTCTTTGCAGCTAGAGAGGACTTATTTAGTTCTTTTTTTCCTAGCAGCTGGTGATTTTACAGCTGTTGAATGATGGATGATAATAAGAAGGATCATGGAAAGTTTCATTGTTTTACCAAAGTGTCATCCACTGGATAACACAGAAGCCTTAGAATACCATGAAGAATTGTTTAAATGTCTTGAGTTACTTGTTAAGGTGGTTTGTTGTTGTTTTTTTTGTGTGTGTAATCAGAAACTTATTATAAAAGAGTATCAATATTTTGACTGATGTGTTCAAATCTGAAAGTAACATTGAGACCTGTAGAGCCATATAGTGAGGTTGGAGGAGAACATTTCTCAGTTATCCAGCTGTGTGAGGCAGGATTCAAAATCATTCATACAGTTTCATGACAGTTTTTCTCATCTGAACCTGAATACATTTATTCATGTATTTATGTTTACACGTCTTATGTGTCATGTTTTGTAAGTTCAGTGTAGGTTTAAGACCACCGTTCTTATCTCCTTTTTAAAAATTCTTTATTGTACTGTGAATAAGAAAAAAAGTGATAATTAGAAAGCTCTTGACTTTTCAAGATGCTAAGGAAAAGAACACGGGGATTAAAAACAATAAAGGCCCTGGCTTTTGTGGCTCAGCTGGTTGGAGCATCATCCCGCACACCAAAAGGCTGTAGGTGCCATTCCCAGTCAGGGCACGCGCCTGGGCTTTGGGTTTGGTCCCCAGCTGCAGTGCACATGGGAGGCAGCCTATCAATGTTTCTCTCACACATCAATGTTTTTCCCTCTCTCTCTAAAATCAATAAACATTGATTTTATCCTCTTATGAGGATAAAAAAAAACAATAGTCATTAAATGAGAAGATTACATCAGGATTTTAAAATATTTTTATCTGATAAAACATACATTCATGTTTGAAAGTGAACACCTGTATATTAGTTCTAGGTCTTCTCATGAGAGAAAAAAATTATCATGGATTATAAATACTACTATTAATAGTTACTACTTATCACATGGTTATTGTGCACCAAGTCTTGTGCTGTTAGGCTAAAAATGTTGTTGAATTTAATATTCACAGCAACTGGATGATGCATTATCATCATTTTCTTTCATAGATGAGGAAGTGAGGCTTGGAAATGTTATCGGACTTCTCAAAAGTTTAGAAAGGGTAGAGCTGTAGTTTAAATTCACCTGACAGACACTGAAGCCCATTCTCTTTTTGCTTTTGTTGTGCTGTTAAAGATTTGGATCTAACCAGGGTTGACGTTATGCCAAGAACAGGGGGGAAAAAAGGGATAAAGGACAGGAAGGGCAAGGGAGATGGGGAAGGGCTCAAGGGATTGATTATCATGATGGACTGCAGAATCTCAACTGGGTGAGGAGGAAAGTGAGGACACAGGGGAGCATAGACTATTCTCACCACCCAAGGTCTGCTGTTTTATATTTTATAAAGCCCTTTCTCACATATTTGTTTACTAGATCCTTACTGCAACACTGGAAGTACATATTTTTATTTCAATTCTGCAGGTAGATTAATTTACTTGTTTGAAGCCTCACTCAAAATCTTTATTATTGTACCTCACCTTCACTCCCAATAGGCTACCAAGAAAAAACTCTTATTAAAGAGACTCTTTTTATGGGGATAGGTAATCTATCCAAGTTATCTACATTTTAATATGGAACCAGAAATGGTCATTGATTCTTTCTGTTTTCCATTCAGTAACTATTGAAATGGCTCAAAGAGAAGAAAGAAGAAAGAGTGAAAGCAGTGAGTTTGGATAATCTACAAAGTAAATAATTTAGAAGTGACTATCTTTGGGGGGATATGCATCATCTTTGATGGGTATTTTTGGATTTATTAGAAGGAGCGATTTCTGGACCTACAATCCTACTTTCAGCTCTAGCACTAAATAATTTTCACCATGAGTGAAAGACAGCAGAAATAACAGCAGCAATCCCAGCCATTTCATTTTGTCACATCAGATCTGGAGGAATGGGTAATCCTATCATGAAAGGGGGCACAGTGTTGTATTCCTAATATTAACAAAATATAAAGCCTGCCAACTTGATACTTTTAGTGTGAGACTGTTCTCAATCCGTTTCAAGGTCTTAACCTTATTTCAGTGTTCCTGTGTTAGCATGGTATAGTTTTCTCAGTAGACCCTTGGCAATGAGTAACTACAGATACCATAGAAGGTGAACAGAATGTTGTTATACTTCATTTACTACCGTGTGTTTCCTGGTAGAAGGGCAAACCAGTAAAATATGTTCACTGCTGGAAATTACTAGTGTTTTGACTGCAGCACTTCCAGTTAATCCAGCCTTATTTTCTGTCAGGACAGTAGGGCAGGCTGTCTATTAATGACAAAAGTTGTCTGAGATTACTTTTTTAGTGGGTGACCAGGAAACCAGAAGACTTCAGAACTAGAGGCATTATAAAATAGTTTTTACATTGAAAGAATTCCCAGTGGGGTTCCATTTAACAGTTCCCCCAGAACATTTAAATATTTATTTACAGGCTTTTGACTGTTTCCCAGCAGGTCAGGAAAGCCTCACACCCCAGTTTAACTGCTGATATGATGGGCTGAAGGGGGAGGCCTCATGGAAAGAGGAAAGCTGAGGTTACAGATAGACATCTGACTTCTGGTTCACAGTCCCAGCTATCACATCTCCAAGGTATTTCATTTGTGCCTTGCCAATTTTGTAAGAGCTGGAAATGTACTTCAATTTTTCCTAAAACAATTACATTCAGTGGAAGATAAGCTGTAATTTAAATCCTCAGTCCCTCTCACGAGGAGAATTTTTAGTGACCAGACACATAAGGATAAAATACGAACACACACACATACAAAACCACGTACATATGTATCATCATTATTCCACTAGACAGAAAGTTCACAACCATTTTGAATAGTGAGAAAAACAAGGTCTGTTAATGTTGGCATTCAAAACCTTAATACTATAATTGGAACTAGAGTTGTATTAAATCTTAGCAATGTAAATTTTTTTTGAATAAATGAAATAAAACAACACATGTGTAGGGGCATGGAAGGACTATAGTATTTGTTAACTCATTATAAGATTTTTTTTAGTCATATAGAATCTTGTATCTTTTTAACTTTTCTCTCCAGCTCTTTAGATAGAAAGGGAAAAGAAAATCATGGTTTCAAAAAATAAAATATATTTACTTTAAGAGAGCTCACATACTAGAAATAGAAAAAAGATTACGCGTTCTACTATTAAATAATAGATAGATGATAGATAAATAGATGATAGATAGATAGATAGATAGATAGATAGATAGATAGATAGATAGAAAGAGTAAATACTGATCAAGTGTTCTTTGCCTTTTATTTTTGCATCTCTGAAGGCACCACTACCAGGCTTGTAACTTAGCTGGCTAGGTCAGCTCTCAGAATTTCTGAAGGGCAGTGGTTTCATTGTCTCCCAGATAAGGCCCTGGTAGTCATTAACATTAAAGAGAACATGTGGTCCTAGTATTTCTTTCTTTGTTTTTAAGATTTTATTTATTTATTTTTAGAGAGGGGTGGAAGGAGAGAGAAAGAGAGGGAGGGAAACACTGATGTGAGAGAAAGACATTGATCATATGCCCTGAGTGGGAATCGAACCAGCGACTTTTTGCTTTGCGACATAAGCCCAACTAACTGAGTCACACCAGACAGGGCTGGAATCCTAGTATTTCCAAATACCAAAGAGAGGCTAAAGATGGTAGTTGTAGCCTATTAATCTTCTAATTCTTATTTGTAATTTAATTCAATTCTCAAGTATAATAAAAAGGGAATTTAACACTGTTGGATTACACTTTGCCACCTAACTTCATTAACATTTTGCAAAGCAAGGAATTACAGTCTATTTTGCCAAACATTTCTCTACCCTTCCTCCCCTATATGTCTCTCAAATAAAACATTTACCTAACTGTATTATAATTATTTGCTTACATATTTAACTTTTCCTATCTGCTGAACTGTGTGATTCTTTAATGGCAAATACTGGGCCATTTTCACTATGCCTAACATAAAAAAGTCTCAAAAACCCCTAGGTCAATATAAAAATAAATTAATCAGTGACATTTAAAAAATAAGAGATAATGTTATTCACTTGAGAGAATAAGGTTAATGACATTAATAATAATGATTGTGCATGACTGTGTCACACATCTACATACATCTTCTGTTTTAATCCTCGAACACATGGAGCCAGTATCATTATCTTTATTTTATGGGTTGGAAAATATATCTTGTTATTAAGGATCATATCCAAGGTTATTGAAAGAAGGGATTAGAAACCCCATGTTTCTATTTCCAAAATTTATTCTCTTTATATCACATTTATCCACATAGTGCTAAGGAAATAACCCAATTTAAAATGGACAATTCTCCAAATTAGATGTGCAAATGGCCAAAAGGCACATGAAAAGATGTCCTTGGTCATTGCTGACATCCTTAGTCATTACAGAAATGCAAATCAAAGCCACAGTGAGATACCACTTCACGTCCATCAGGATGACTGTCGTCAGAAAGACATAATAACAATTGTTGGCCAGCATGTGGAGAACTCAGAACCTCCATACATTGCTGGTGGGAATGTAAAATGGTGCTGCTGCTGTGGAAAACAGTCTGACAGTTTCTAAAAAAAGTTTAATGTAGTTACCGTATGGGCCAGCAATTCTCCTCAGTATATACCCTAGGGAATTGAAAACCTTTGCCTACACAAAATCTGGTACATGAATGTCCATAGCAGTATTCTTCATAGTAGCCCCAAAGTGGACACAGCCCAGTGCCCATCAACTGATGAGTGAATGAACAAAATGTGGCCCACCAATACAATGAGATATTTATTGTCCAGCCATAAAAAGGAATGAAGTACTGATACACTCTACAACGTGAATGAATCCCGAAAACATTATGCTAAGTGAAAGAAGACAAATACAAAGGCCACATATTATACTATTCCTTTTATATAAAAGTCCAAAATGGGGGAATCCATAAAGACAAAGTAGGGTATGGTTTCTAGGGGCTGGAGCTCAGGGAGGAATGATGAGTAATGGCTTTATGGACGCCAGGTTTCTTTGGGGCGGGGGTGGGGGGGTCAGTGAAAATGCTCTAGAATTAGATGGTGGCAATGATTGCACATTTTTTTAAATGTACTGAAACCCATTGGATTGTATGCTTTAAAATGGTTAAAATGATTAATTTTATGTTAAGGTACATAATCTCAATATGAAAAAATCCATAACTAAAGAAACAAACAAAAAATTCTCACAGCTGATTATATAGGAATTTCACAGTACAAATATATTTCTTTTCTAGTCCCAGCCATTAAGCTGACTGCTGTAAAAAGCAATAGTTTTGGGTGCATGGGTATTGGAGAAAAGCAATTCCTTCAATAGCAGTGGTCGTGTCTGTTGTTTTATCATTACGCGGATGATCACGGGTTTCTTAATGACCGCATTCTGATGGAGTTGCCAAACAAGCATAAGTCTGTAATAAATCGTTGTTGATCTTTCATATGAGTGTACTCATAAATGAAGACTATGTTTTATAAGGTTCACCTAGAAACAAGCAATTTTTCAATATAAAAAGAGGCATGTGAATGAATTAATTCAACAATGGAAGACTATGGAAGAAAACATGCCCTAGCAACTGGCTTCTTGTACTACAGTTAGGGGCTCATTTATCTTAAACAAGTCAACTTTTGTAACACTCTCTGCACTGTACAGAATACTGAGTGACAGTCAAACAGAGCTGTCAAGAAAAGAGGAAAAAGTGGGAAACGTGAACTAGAATGAATTTTAAAAAACTTTCTGAGAGAATGCAAAATAGCCTGAGACAAGGAATTTTCCTTTAAAATAATGAGAAGCTATGTGAGCACATTGAGCAAGTGAATGTCAATGGGGTGAAAAGTACTTAATAATCCCCCACAGCATTTCTAATAGAATTTACCTGGCCCCCAACTAATTATAAAAACCCATCTAAATCTTAAAAGACGTTGAACAAAACCCCACAAAACGTTCCTTCATTCTGGAATCAAATGCTGCTTGACAGATTACAAAATGAGTTCTACTAGTTTTTGCCTTCATTCATTTTCCCAGGTTCTTGCCCCATAGTTGCTTTGGGTTTTTTTAAAAGATTTTATTTATTTATTTTTAGACACAGGGGAAGGGAGGGAGAGAGGGAGAGAAACATCAATGTGTGGTTGTCTCTCACGCACCTCCTACTGGGGACCTGGCCTGCAACCCAGGCATGTGCCCTGACTGGGAATCGAACCTGCAACTCTTCGCAGCCTAGTGCTCAATCCGCTGAGCCACGCCATCCAGGGCTTGTTATGTTAACAGCTTTAACAGCATATTAGAAGTTCTATATTGTTAATAATACTTTTGCTTTTTTTTTCTAAAATTATTTAAGTTACGGAGGTACTAAGAAATTGACATTGATACGATTCCCTTGTCCCTCAATGAGATTTTATTCTAAGAAGTTATTTTAGGCTTGGGAAGGAAAAAATCCTCCTGATGACATTACTGTTCTAAGATGGAGCCTCTAATATTTTAGGACTCTCTTGGGAGTTCCACTCCCTGTTCTGCCACTGATTTGCGTTGTGACCTTAGAAAAGTTTAAGTATAAAAAGATAAGTGCAAAATGAAATTATGAAGACTTAACTGAGATCAAATGAAGAGCAGAGGTGGAATGGATTGAATGGCTATTAGTAACGGTTCTAGTTTCTCAACACAGTGACCAGGTAGCAATTTTGTTTGAAAGAGATTTCAAATTACTTAGTTGTATACTGAGATAGTTGCTTATGTAGTATTAGGGGAAACTCAAAGTCTGTCTATAAACAAGAACTGCAGCAAGAATATAATGATATTTATCAATCTTCTCTTGCTCTATATTTTGTAGCTGAAGAAGTTGTGGCTTTTATAGAGGAGGAAAGAAGGTAATTTAATATTTTGAGGCAAGGAACTCTTAGCTATACTGAAAGAAACATCTTAAAATCAGAGTGCCTTACTTTATTGCCATTGTATACAAGCAAATCTGAAACCAAATTATGCATATAACCAGGATAACTCATAGAATTCAGTGAAATAAATGTATGTATTGGATAGACATCACTTTTAAAAGCCCAGTAGTCAGAAATAATTCTTAAAACCCATTGGAAACAGAGAACAAATCAGAAACAGTTCTATACAAGTAGGAAAAAACTCATAATTTGGAAATAGTATGATCATATCTAAGTGTAATCTTCATAAGCCTCCTGGACCTTACAATTTTCAGTTCAATGCTATTTGCATTTCTATGGCAGAAATAGTTGTTACAGTCATCAGAGGAAAGATAAAGTGCCTGACATACTGAAAAGAGGAAGCCAGTAGAATTAATCTTGTGAAAATATTTGTAAAAACACATTTAGATTTATAATGCATATTGAAATTCTACTTTTAGAAGTATATCCTCAAGTAGTCTTGATAGAAGAACTTTAGTGGAAGATAAGAAATGACAGTGTTAAAGGGTATATTTTTAAAGAGTGTCATGACTCTCACACAGATACAAAAGAAATGTGTCAATAATTTTATTTAACTCATTATTAATGATGGACCAGTAAGACATTATATAAAGTGTTCAGAGGCAAATCCAAGGAACCACACATACCTAGGCACATTAAAAAATGCTGAAATAATACTCTGGTTTCTCTTCATATTGTATAAATCTTTCACCTTTTAAAAATGCTCTAATATATTTACGAATTGATGCAAAATAGGTCAATAGGAAAGGCAATAATCAATTGCATTCTTACCAGACACACCGATTTGCATTTCTATAGACAAGAATTATTTGCGTTATTATTAATTTTCTACAATTTAGAGAGGTATGCAACAGTTCCATGATTATAACAGGCAGGGATAACCCAGAAGAATGTGCTAGACAGAACACTGTAATTTTTGGGGGGCGTGGCAGGGATTTCAAAGTCTTTTACAACTTTTCCCAACAGAAAGAATATTATGCATTAATTAGGAAAATATGCAAAGAAAGGATATTCCGATAATGTGGTTTGCAAAAAGATGTTACATTTGAACCCTTACACCCATGGTTATAAATAAAAATAGTCTCTATTAGTCTCTAACCCTGAACTCACAAAAAGAAAGAAAAACTTACTTTGTCCTAGGAAATCATTACTCTGAAGGATAACAGAATCCTACCTAAAAGTACTCAAGAACCTGAAATTTAAACTAAAGTGCTCACTGAACAAACAAACAAAAAAACTGTTGGGCCAATAGATTTTAAAACAATGGGAATATTTTAAAATAATTTCAAGCTCAAAACTGTTTGTGCAATTTCTGTTTGTGAAAGGCCCAAGCGAGCTTTCCTCTCCTCTGGAGCAGTTTCTGCTTTCCTTTCTCCAAATGGTGGGCTTGGTGTGGGGAGGGTGTTTTTGTTATGTTTTGTTTTGATTTTGACAACTTATCTAATTTTCACAATGGGCGGGTGCGGGGCCACAATGAATTTTGAAAGATAAAACGCAAAACTTGATGTGAGTTCTTAGTTCTAGTTGTAATACTACAAAACTAAGGTCTGTAAGCAGTTTGGGAATTAAGGCCCACAATTTGGATTAGGCAGATTTGGTACCATTTGGAAACTTCGTATGTGTGTATGCATGCTTCTTTACCTGTGCACAATGCCACAGATCAGCTGCCATTTAGATAAATAAATAAAAGCTTTGGGGCATACAGAATTTTGTACATAAAAAAATGGAAATAAGCTAGCAACCCAAATATAAAAATTTACCTAAATTATTAGGTTATGTTCAATGTTCTCACCATGCTCCATGACCTAAATGAAAACTGAAAAGCAGTTTAACTACTTTTACTATCCCTTCCAGATCATATGTAATAGGAAGAGTAACATAAAGGCAGTGCTATCCACAAAGAATAAATCCCTAATTAGAGTTCATTTACATTACTGTTATCATCTCCTTTTGTAAATTTCTTCACTTCTGTTTTCTAATAAGTAGGGTTTGTTTACCCTTGCAGTGGCCCAGAAATGCCCCAAGAGGCATCAGAGTGGTCAGTGCACAGATAGGTTTTACACTGAACCGATGAGAATCTAAAAGGATTCTCTGTCCCTACATGCCCTGAATTTACTCATGCCAGGTGTGGGAAATGGGGGCCAATCTTTCTGTATTCGCTTATGCCCAAAGCTGCCAGGCTTCTCCCAGAGGAATGGGACTAATAATCTTCTCAAGAACGCAATACTCTGGAAAGAAATGGCTCACATTGAGTCCAAACCAGACTTTGTCCTGAAGAACTCTTTGGGACCAGTTTTATTTAGGTAAGGCCCTGAAGAGCCTTGGCCAAAGTAGATCCCTTAAAAATCTTACACTCCAGGATCTCACAAGAGTACAGTTTAGGGCTTAAGATGGTAGCTTGAGTCAGACTGCTAGAATTCAAATAGCTCCACCACTTTTTGGCTTTGTGATCTCAGGCAAATTACTTAAACTCTCTGAACTTCAGTTTTCCCCTTTGTGAAATAGCAATGACAATAGTACCTATCTTGTGTAAATCCAATGAGTTGATATTTATACAATGCCTAGAACAGAGCCTGGTATGTGGTGCTACCCAATTATCTACTACTACAATTAGTGTTATTATTTATCATCATCATTATCAGCACTATTGCTCCCATTTTCCTCCATGACTAACCCCATTCCTTGGACTTACAGGGGATCTCCCCGAACAGCTGTGGATAACCACTACACATAAGGATGTATTTACCTACAAGCCTCGCTCAGATGTGAACTAGTTTATACCCGTTATAGGAAGCACTGTAGACAAAAGTGAATGTCTTTAAATCCTACTCTTCCCCAAATCTTCCCTTGTGCCAAACAATTAAAAATATCTCATTTTCACTTCAAATGCATGATTAGCACCCCGCCTTCTTGGGAAGTTTTAAAAATGGAACTAAACATCATACCTAAGGTTCTCAATGCCCCATTAATACATATTGGCTGAATAAAAATAATAACACATATCTGTTGACCACCTATTATATGCCAATTAAATTTCAAAGGAATTTTCCTCTTCCCTTCAACGGTTTACAATCTAGTTGAGAAAGGCAGATAAACACGTGATTACCATACAGCGTCCTAAATGCAGTTTTCTTATGAAATTTGCAGTGACTCCATTGATACTCTTTTCCAGCTCTGTCAACCAGAGCAAGGTTCTTGGCAAAACAGTGAGGTAGGCACCATTTGCCATTGGCTCCAACCCTCTTCCCCTAAGACATTCCCTTTCCCTCTACTTCCTCATCCAGGTAACTTGATTCCAGTTCTATTATTAAGAATAGATGGCAATAGTCCTTGCAGATGTGTTTGTTGCTAATATCAATACTTTAAGGGGTTTTCCCCTTCTGAGTGGAAGTGCATTCTTGTAGGGAGCTCCTGGACCTAAAAACACCGTTGAGGAGCTAAAGGGGTAAATCTCTACAGGAAGAGTTTCAGGCACCTGGCTAGCTGGGAAGAGAGAAGTCTCAAAGTACTGGCCAACTTCAATTCTTTAATCATAATTGCTTCTGCTCTATATCTATTTTTACCTTATTGCCCATGCTTTCTGACAAGTGTTTTCTCTAGTGTTCAAGTACAGACCAATGAATAGATTGCAGAGCTATTCAGTTGCTTGCAATCTCGTTAAATATAGTGTTTGACAAAGCTTTGGACCACTCAGCCTTCAACCTATTTTGCCCCATTCTGAAAGTATCTTTCAAACCCCCTTTTCCACCAAACTGAATGATTATGCTTCATATTCACCAATGAACTCCCTCTTTTTCTGTTGTTAAATTGAAACATGCAAACCCTTAATGGGGAAAAGGAATATTTTGTTCGTTAATGAAAAGACATGTTTTTCTTACAGTGTTTTCTATTCAAAGGTTTGGGCTGTGGCATTGTTGTGCATGTTTTTGTCCTGCATAAGAGAAGCAGGTTCTAACAAGCTAGCCTGTTATTAGAATTTATCTCTTTTCATGCTTAAGAAGTTTATTCTTTTAAAAGTTAATCCTTTTCTCTAAAAGGGACATATTATCTCTTTAGAAACTTATCAGTTTTTGCCTCCACATTTAGTTTTAAATTGCTGCACAGTGTCGTTCTACATCTTCTTTTTTTTTCTTTTTTTGGTATATTTTATTGATTATGCTATTATAGCTGTCCCATTTTTTTATCCCCTTATTCTCTCCACCCTGCACCCTATCCCATCAACCCCGCCCCCATAGTTCATGTCTATGGGTTGTACATATCAGTTCTTTGGCTTCTCAATTTCCTGTACGATTCTTAACCTCCCCCTGTCTATTTGTTTTGTTTTGTTTTCTTTTCTTTTGTCAACATTTTCCCACCACCAATTTCCCCAGCCCCACCCACCACTACCTCCCACCCTCAGCCTTCCCCTATCTGACTTTGTGGTTGGGTCCTTTATGCATGTTCCTTGATGACCCTTCCCCTTCTTTTTCCCCATTATCCCGCTTCCTCCTCCCCTCTGGTTACTGTCAGGTTTTTAAATTTTTTTTTATTTTAATGTTGCTGGTTATATTTTGCTTATTTGTATGTATTGTTGATTAGGTCTCACTTACAGGTGAGATCATATGGTATCTGTCTTCCTTTGCCTGGCTTATTTCACTTAGCATAATGCTCTCCAGTTCCATCCATACTGTTGCTAAGGGTAGTAGCTCTTTCTGCTGCATAGTATTCCATTGTACAAATGTACCATAGTTTTTTTAATCCACTCATTTACTGTTGGGCACTTAGGTTGCTTCTAATTCTTGGCTATTGTAGATTGTGCTGCTATGAACATTGGGGTGCATAGGTTCTTTTGAATTGGTGTTTCAGGATTCTTAGGGTATATTCCTAGCAGTGGAATCACTGGGTCAAAAGATAGTTCCAGTTTTAGTTTTCTGAGGAAATTCCAAACTGTTTTCCACAGTGGCTGCCTCAGTCTGCATTACCACCAACAGTGTAGGGTTCCCTTTTTTCCACATGCTCACCAGCACTTCTTGTTTGTTGATTTGTTTATGATGGCCATTCTGACTGACTAGCCATCTCTGATGGCTAGTGATGCTGAGCATCCTTTCATATGTCTCTGAGCCCTGTGTATGTCCTCCTTGGAGAAGTGTCTGTTCAGGTCCTTTGCCCATTTTTTAATTGGATTTTTTGTCTTCCTAGAGTAGAGTCATGTGAGTTCTTTATATATTTTAGAAGTCAAATCTTTGTCTGAGGTATCATTTGCAAATATATTTTCCCATATGGTTGGTTCCCTTTCCATCTTGCTGATGTTTTCTTTAGCCATGCAGAAGCTTCTTATTTTGATGAAGTCCCATTTCCTTATTCTTTCCTTTATGTCCCTTGCCCTAAGGGACATATCAGTGAAAATCTTGCTGCATGGAATATCTGAGATTTTCCTGCCTATACTCTCCTCTAGGACCTTTATGGTGTCATGACTTATATTTAAGTCTTTTATCCATCTTGAGTTTATTTTTGTGTGTGGTGTAAGTTGGTGGTTGAATTTCATTTTTTTGCATGTAGCTGTCCAGGTCTCCCAACACCCTTTGTTGAAGAGACTATTTTTACTCTATTTTATGCTTCTGCCCCCTTGGTCAAATATTAATTGACCATAGAGACATGGGTCTATTTCTGGGCTTTCTCTTCTGTTCCATTGATCTATGTGCCTGTTCTTATGCCAGTACCAGACTGTTTTGATTACAGTGGCCTTATAATATAGTTTGATGTCAGGTATTGTGATCCCTCCTACTTTTCTCTTCTTTCTCAAAATTGCTGCAGCTATTCAGGGTTGGTCATTTATGGTTCCATATAAATTTTTGAAATGTTTGTTCTATATCTCTGAAATATGTCATTGGTATTTTGATGGGGGTTGCAATGAATCTTAAATTGCTTTCGGTAGTGTGGACATTTTGATGCCATTAATTCTTCCAATCCATGAACATGGTATATGTTTCCATTTATTTGTGTCTTCCTTCATTTCTTTTTTCAGTGTACTGTAGTTTTCTGAGGACAGGTCTTTTACTTCCTTGGTTAAGTTTATTCCTAGGTACTTTATTTTTTTGTTGTTGCTATAGTAAATGGGATTTTTTTCATGATTTCAGCTTCTGATATTTCATTGTTGTTGTACAAAAATGCCTTCGATTTCTAAATATTGACTTTGTATCCCACTGTTTTGCCAAATTCACTTATTAGGTCGAGTAGTTATTTGGTGGAATCTATAGGGTTTTCTATGCACACTATCATACCATCTGCAAACAATGACGGTTTTACTTCCCCCTTTCCAATTTGGATGCCTTTTTTTCTTTTCTCTTGTCTGATAGCTGTGACTAGGACTTCTAATACTATGTTGAATAGAAGTGGTGAAAGCGGACATCCTTGTCTTGTTCCTGATCTCAGCAGGGAAGCTTTTAGTTTTTGCCCATTTGGTATAATGTTGGATGTAGGTTTCTCATATATAGACTTTATTATGTTGAGGTATGCCCCCCTTTATTCCCACTTTGCTGAGTGTTTTTATCATAAATTGGTGCTGCACCTTATCAAATGCTTTTTCCACATCTATTGATATGATCATGTGCTTTTTGTCTTTCCTTTTGTTTATATGATGCATCACATTTATTGATTTGTGAATATTGTATCATTCTTGCATCCCTGGGATGACTCCCACTTGATCATGGTGGATGATGATCTTTTCAATGTATTGCTGGATGTGGTTTGTCAATATTTTGTTGAGGATTTTAGTGTCTATGTTCATCAGTGATATTGGCCTATAGTTTTCTTTTTTGTGTGTGTCTTTATCTGGTTTTGGGTTTAGGATGATGCTGAACACATAAAAGAACCTGGGAGTCTTCCCTCTTCTTGGATTTTTTGAATAGTCTGAGAAGGACAGGGATTCACTCTTCCTTAAATGTTTTGTAAAATCCTCCTGTGAAACTGTTTGGTCCAGGGCTTTTGTGTGCCTGGAGTTTTTTGATTACTGCTTCAATTTCACCAGCTTTTATCAGTTACTTCAGACTTTCTGCTTCTTCTTCATTCAGTTTTGGAAGATTATATTTTTCTAGAAATTTTTCCATTTCACCCAGGTTTTCAAATTTCTTGGCATGTAGTTGTTTGTAGTAATTTCTTACAATCTTTTGTATTTCTGTGGTATCAGTTGTAATCTCTCCTCTTTCATTTCAGATTTTATTTATTTGCATCCTCTCCCTTTTTTTCTTGATGAGTCTGCTTAAAGGCTTGTTGGATTTGTTTATCTTTTCGGAGAACCAGCTCCTGGATTTATTGATCCTTTGAATTGTTCTTTTAGTCTCTATGTCATTCAATTCTACTCTGATCTTGATTATTTCCTTCCTTCTGCTCACTCTGGGCTTTGATTTTTGTTGTTTCTCCAGTTCTTGTAGACATAGCGTTAGGTTGTTTATTTGAAATATTTTTTTTTTTTTAGGTAGGCCTGTGTTGCTGTGAACCTCCTCTCGGGACTGCCTTCACTATGTCCCATAGGTTTTGGACTGTTGTATGTTCACTTCCATTTATTTCCATTAACTTTTTGATTTCTCCTTTGATCTCATTATTGACCCATTCATTGTTTAATAGCATGCCATTCAGTCTCCAGGAGTTTGAATGTTTTTGAGTTTTTTTCTTGAAGCTGGTTTCTAGTTTTAAGCCTTTGTGGTCAGAGAAAATGCTTGATACAATTTCAATTTTCTTAAATTTGACGAGGCTTGTTTTGTGTCCTATCATGTGGTCTATCTTTGAAAATGTTCCATGTGCATTTGAAAAGAATGTATATTTTGCTGCTTTGTGCTGAAAGGTTCCATATACATGAGTTAAGTGTATTTGATCTAATGTGTCATTCATTTCCACAATATCCTTGTTGATATTTTGTTTGGAAGATCTATCCATTGTTTACAGTGGGGTGTTAAAATCCCCTACTATCAGTGTGTTGTTGTCTATATCTTTCTTAAAGACTTCCAGGATTTTCCTTATATATTTGGGTGCTCCTATGTTGGGCGCATATAGGTTTACAATGTTTATGTCTTTTGATGGATTCTTCCTTAGAGTATTATGAAGTCTCCTTATGGGTCTCTTTTTATGGCTTTTTTTTTTTGAAGTCAATTTTTTCTGATATAAGTGTTGCTATCCTGGCTTTTTTTCCTGTCCATTTGCTTGGAATATTTTTTTTCCATCCCTTTACTTTCAGTCTGTGTGGGTCTTTTGTTCTGAGATGGGTCTCTCTTAGGCAGATTATGTGCAGGTCATGTTTTCTTATCCATTCAGTTATTCTATGTCTTTGAATTGGAGCATTTAATCCATATACATTTAAAGTTATTATTGATAGGTACTTATTCATTTTTTCCCTTTGTTCTTGTGTTCCTCTCTCTCTCTCTCTCTCTCTCTTTTTCTTCATCTTCTTAAAGCAGTCCCTTTAGCATATCTTGCAATGGTGGTTTGGTAGAGGTGTATTATTTTAGCCTCCTTTTTTTTCTGGGAAACTCCTTATTTCGCCTTCCATTCTAACTGAGAGCCTTGCTGGGTAGAGTAGTCTTGATTACAGGCCTTTGCTTTTCATTGCTTGGAATATTTCTTGCCATTCCCTTCTGGTTTGTAGTGTTTCTGTTGGAGAAGTCAGCTGCTAGTCTTATCGGGGCTCCCTTGTATGTTACTTCCTATTTCTCCCTTCCTGCCTTTAAGATCCTCTCTTTGTCCTTTATATCTGCCATTTTAATTATGATGTATCTTGGAGTGGGTCTCTTTGGGCTCCTCTTGATTGGGACCCTCTGTGCTTGTTGGGCTTGTGTGAATTTTTCTCTCCTCCAATTAGGGAAGTTTTCCATCATTACTTTTTCAAATGGGTTTTCTATCCCTTGCTTCTCTTCTTCTACTTCTGGTGTTCCTATTATATGGATATTATTACATTTCATGTTGTCCTGAATTTCCCTTAACACCTCTTTGTTCTTTTTGAGCCTTTTTTCATTTTCTTGCTCTTTCTGGGAGTTCTTTTCTACCATATCCTCCAGCTCACTGATTCGATCCTCTGCTTCATCTAACCTGATTTTGATTCCTTCTACTGTATTCTTCAATTCAGAAATTGTATTCTTCACTTCCTCTTGGTCTTGTTGATAGTTTCTATGTCCTTTCTCATGCTGATATATTTTGCAGTAAGTCCTTCATAGTTTCCCTATAGTTTTTGGTAATTCTCACTGACCTCACGGAGTTCATTGAGCATCCTTATAACCATTGTTTTGAACTCAATATCTGATAGTTTACTTGCCTCTATTTCATTTAGTAGTCTCTCTGGGGATTCCCCCTTTCCTTTTGATTGGGGGTTATTTCTTTGTTTTCCCATTATTTGGCTGCCAGAGCAAAACTACAAAGCCCAG
>PVJD01007364.1:0-85610 GCA_004026545.1 Mormoops blainvillei
CGCCCTGTGGACTTGACAGGAAGTGCTTTGCACATTCCAGCTCAGGTTTCCTACTAGGAAAATGGGCACCACGCTGCCTTGCCTTCTGGGGACATCTATGTGCCTCCATATGTTCCGTACCCAGGAAGCAGACGTGGCCCTGTGTTAGGATTAGATTGGCAACCCCTGCACCCCCACGTTCACGGGCATCCTCAGGAGAGCGGCTGGATCATCCCCGGCCTGGCTTGTTCAGACTCTAAATGTACCAGGTGTCGGCAAATCCAGTTCCAAATCCCTGGCAGCCTCTTTGAAAGCTGCCTTCTGCTTAGGTGGTATAGACATCTGTCTACGTGTTTAGATGTTAGGGTTTTGGACCCGAAATTACGGCCCATGTGAGCAGGGACAGTCCCCAGAGCCTGAAACAGTGTCTGGGAATATGAACTCAGACTAGCAAAGTTCTGAAATTCTCATGATTAGGGTCACTTCTTTGGGTTAAGGCATTAAAGGCCCCTGTTCAATGTTATGGAGGGGCCATACATATTAAGACGTCATCAGCCATTAACACCTCTTTGTGACTTCATCAGAGTGGCCTCAGAGCCCCCTCAGTCCCTTAGGGACCAAGGCAGGCTGAGTTTTGGTGGGAGAAGGGGAGAGATTCAGTCTGTGGGACAGAGGGGATGGTTGAAAGCACAGGCGGGTGTGTCGCACAGAGGGACATAGGTGACAAAAAGAATAAAAGCTTTCACAAGGAACACTGCTGGACAATCCTGAACCAGCCAGACCTGTGTGTCACAGTCACCTTTTGGTCCATGGTCTGGATCACGATTGTGGGGGCCAGGCCACCTGGCAAGTACACAAGTCCCGCTGGGTCTGTGCAAGGAGCTCGGCACCTCAGAGCTGGCCTTGGCCTGAGCCATGAAGTTGGGTGTGCAGGGACCAACACACAGCTGCAACACCCACCTGTTCCAGGAAAGGGAGGAGCGGCTGGAGTGACAGGCACGCAAGAGGCGGGGCTGCACCCATGCTCTCAGCCAATCCGCTTGCCCACTGGCTCCAGGCTCCTGACACCGACGCGGGGCAGTTAGAGATACTGGGGAAGGGGGCAAGGAGGGAACAGGGAAACAACATGGGTGACAACAGCTAAGCTTGGGGGAAGCCGGCCTGTCAGCCGTGGGCCTGGGGCTCACAGGCCAGCAGGGGAGCTCGGGAGAAGCTGCCTGGCTGTTCGCAGTCCCAGGAGGCAGGCCCAGGCTCAGCAGGGCGAAGACGACATCTGGTCATAGTCGGGGCACTTGAGCAAGGCTGGGTAGTTGCTGTTCATCTGCAGGGAGGCGTCGCTGGAGATGTCGGAGGGGCTGCGGCCCCGGACCCAGGCATCAGGGTGGAGGAACTGGCCCGAGTAATCGGAGCAGTTGCTCAGACGCGGGCGGTAGAAGCCGGGGTGAGGCCTGTACATGTCCTCGGCGGTGTACCTCTTCATGAACAGGTACACGGACATCACCCCCGCACTCTGTGGAGAGGAGGAAGCAGAGGAGGGCTCGCTGCTGGGGGGCCGGGCCTCGCTCGCGGCAGGGTCTGCGCGCGACACAGCGATGAGGGCTGCTGGGGGTGGGGGTGTGGAGGCGGGGACAGGAGCAGGGCCCTGGGACATCCTGGATGGAGCAGACACGAGAAGGTAAACCATGACGCGTTCTGGGGACGCAGGGCAGCAGGGTGGTGGGTCCAGGGCGTGTGGCGCGCGTCTTCCTCCTCCGGCTGGGCCCGGGCTCGCCCCACTCCCCGCCCAGCCTGTGGGAAGCGTTACCTCTGTTAAAAGGAAGGAGATGGCGGCAAAGGCAAACGACCACCCGTACTTGTAGCTGAAATAGGTCTCTGCGTCCTTGGCCCTGTTGAGCATCTCGTCGTTGATGCTGGAGATGTAGAGCACCAGGCCCACCACGAGAGAGAGGCCTGGGGGAGGGCGGGGGCTCAGAGAGGAGGCCCCGGGCTTTGCCGACGGGGCACTCACCTCCTGCTGGGGTTCAGGAAGAATGTCTGGGGACCGTGCCCTCATTCAGGAGTTCAAGGAGAGCAGGGGCTCGTCTCCGGGAGACCCCGTCTAGACCATTACCTTCTGGAGAGCAGCCATGTTCAGGAAAGCTCCCTGTCTCTATTTCATTTGTTTATTTTAGGGCAGCAAACACACAATCCTATATACAGACGATGGATTATAGAATTGGACCCCGACACCTATATAAGTTCATTAACCAATGTCGCCCCAATGAAGTCAATTAAAAACAAAAAAGCTTCCTATCCAGCTACCCCCTGGGCCATGGTAAGCCAGATGGCTCTCACCCCACGTGCTCGCTAGAGCCACCTGTCGGACATAAATGCCTGACCCCTAACCCCTGGACATCCTGAGTCGCCTGTGGGCTGGGGCCCTGCCACTGTGTTATCTTAACGGCTCTCCAGGTGACACTAATGTAAATGAGGGGGGAGAACCACTGAGCCAGTGAGTGGCTTTTGCTCACCTGAGGAACAAAACCGACTCTGCTGACAGGGGCAGCCAAGCCTCCAGTCCCTGCCTCCTGCCGTCGGTGGCAACATCACTGCGGAGGCCAGGTGGCCCCTGGTTTGTGTAGCAGCCCCTGCCCCTGACCACTGGGCGTGGCCTGTTGCGGTCATCAGGCAGAGAGGTGGGGGAGTTTGGCCAGGTTCTGGTAATCGTTCAATCGGGGGACCCCGTGGGGTCCAGACTCCCGCTGCCATAGTGCAAATCTATGACAGCCTCAGGCACCAGTCCCATCAATTAGTGACTGTAACTGAATCGGGGCATAATTAATTACTCTGTTTTGAGCTGTTCAGGTTTGATTCCACTCACGTGATTAAACTAGGGCATCTTGAAGGATGAATGTTCAAGGAAAATCAATGTGATCCGAGACTTCCTCGGCACTTAACTCATGCCCGCACCGCTGCTGGTCCGATGGACCCCGTCTACGGCTCCCGCTGAAACCACCGCCCGTGGCTCAGTTCAACCGGAGAGCTCTGATCCTGGACTGCTGAAAAGTCTCAGGTGCCTCAAAGCTACTGTGCGGCCTTGACTATTGTCAGGTTCCTAGAAGGATAAAGCGCTGGGCCCTGGTCCCTGCCTCTTGGAGTGGGCGGAAACAGCACCAGGCAGAGGGTGGGATGAGGACGCCGTGGGTGCCCGGGTCGCTCACTCAGCTGCCCTGGTGCCGGGGGCTGGCCACAGCCACAGCCAGGACTCCCCAGAGTACAGCTCAGGAGAAGCTGAGTCAAAAGCCCAGAGTGCTTGCAAACAACACACTTACCCGAGAGGATGAAAAAGATGCCAGAGACAAAGGCCAGTATTGTCCTGTGGGGACGGATGTGTCCGATGTTGCTCAGGATAAACCCAATGAACATGAAGAAGAGGCTGACCAGAGGGAATGGTGTGGCCGAGCGAATCATTTCTAGTTGAGGGACAAAAGGACGCTGTCAGCCTCCACTGGCCTTACCTTCTTGAGTCGGGTGTTCCTGGTGGTGTCTGTCAGCTGGTCCCCAAATCTGCACTGTGCATGAACTCCCCAGGCTCTCTCCCCTCCTTGGGTGGCCTGGGAGCTTCCAGTGCTGCCAGAGCTTTTGTCCCTTAGCCCTTAGTCTGTGGAATCTGTGCTAACTCAGGGTGATTAGTGTCAGAATTGTATTGAAAGTTCACGTCCAGGTGTCAGAACCAGTTCTGGCGGGACCAAAGCCAAGGTCGACCTCACTGGGGGCCAGAGGGCTTGATGCTGTTCCCTGAGTACTATGGTCCAAATGTTGGTTCCCCGCTCCCACTCCCAAATCCATGTGTTGAAACCTAACACTCCCCCCGCCCACACCTTGGGATGGTACCAGGAGGCAGGGCCTTTGGGAGTTGCTACGGTCAGGGGCGTGGAGCCCTCCTGCATGGGATTAGTGCTCTTACAAATGAGAGCCCATGGGGCTCCCTCACCCCTTCCACGGGACACAGCAAGAGGGTCCTCACCAGAACGTGACCATGCTAGAGTCCTGATCTTGGACTCCTAGTCTCCAGGACTGAGGGAAACACACTTCTGCTGTTTATGAGCTCCCTGGCCCGTGGTATTTCGTTATAGCAGCCCAAACGGACTAAGATGCTGGGCATGGATGCCCTCTCACTTGCCTGTGTCACAAGCCTGGGACATTTCAGCAGTCTGTCGCCACCACGGGATACATAAAAGACAGAGCAAGTTCTGGGGAGCTCAGGTCAGCACAACCAGCTGAGTCTAGGGGCATCAGCTCTTGAGTACCAAGCTGGTCACCCTGACTCTTCCCTCTGCCCTGCTCTGCTCTGTCGAGCCCGTGGCCCAGGTTGGAAAGCCTGAGGCACCTACTTAGAACGTTGACTGTGGACTCGGACGTCAGCTGGGTGTTCATAGGCATCACATATTCTATGGTGAAGCAGCGTCCACGCTCCTCACCTACAAAGACAAGAATCATTTACCTTTCCGGGTCCTTCTGGAAGGTAAATGATTCGAAGTTATTCAAATGGTACTTCCAAATGCTTCTAGGATCTTTGACCTGTGGTGTGTTTGCACCCAGACTAGCTCCAAACCCTAGGGGGTCCTGTCCCCAACTGGTGTCCCAGAGCAGGGGTAGAGCACAGCCTGATATCACATACTTCCTGGACCCAAGCTCCTAGAGGCGCATGAAAAGTGGTCAGGCTGCAAACTCTGGCTGAGTAACATGATGGTGGCTGTCTTGTTGCTTCGGGACAGGTTCAGCACGTAGTGGGCTTAGATCCCCAGTGTGAGTGTCATGGAGCAGAACTCCCAAAGCCTCGTCAACCACTTTGGAAGCCAGATCCTGGTGACTTCCAACTCTGCTCGATGCCACATACTCCAGGCCAGTGAGAGGAGACATCAACGTTGGACACCATTCCCAAAACAGACACAAGTCACCAGCAGGCCAGGCCTTGAGGTGTCCTCCCTGCCAAATACTGGTGGGCACCAGGTGGGTACTGGAAATATCAGGAGTGCAGAGCAGGGCAGAGGGGAACACTTTGTAAAGTATACAACCATCTAACCGCTATGCTATATGCCTGAAATTAATATAAAATAATATTGAATGTAAATTGTAATTGAAAATTAAAATAAAAAAAAGAAAAAAAAAACACAACGAAGAGAGAAAAGGAGGTTTAGTGACCAAAGACTGAAGCTGGGGTCTCTGGCATGTCTGAAAACCATCAGGGTGGAGGGAGGTGGGGCTGGGGATGCCACCCGTGAGACCAGCCCCAGCGGAAGCTGAAAGCAAGGCCCAGTTTGGAGGTGACTGGGGGAGGGATGGGGAAGACAGGCAGAGACAGGATGATCCCCACGAGGGAGGAAAGGAAGGAACCTCCCCGACAGCCCCACTGGGAGGGCCATTCCCAGGAGGCCGAAGCAGTGGTTTCCTGAATTAGAAAAATTGTTAGAAAAGAAACAATGTCTAACATAAAAGAAATTGTGTGCTATTGCTAGTTTCCATTGCATTCCAACTTTTTCCTTGCAGTGACTCTTTAAGACAAAGTTAAATACATGTATTATAGCAATCAATTGTATTACTCACTAGGGCAATAAACAAACAAATACTGGTGGGCACCGACCACCACATCCATCTCCCAGAACCCTACCATGCAGCTGGGAGGACCCCCTCGCCCCTCTGCCCAGTGCACCTGTAGGTTACAGGGCCCTCCAAGAATGCCGGGTGACCACCCTGTGGTGATCCTGGCCAGCCCAAGTGTGTGGCCGGTCTCGGGACATGAAGACACAGAGATGCTCTTCTTGTATAGGCTGGTTCGGGCCATGATAAAGGGACAAAGGACAGTAGCAACTCCAAGGGCTCCAGAGAAGCAGTGGCTTCTAGAAGAACTAGAACTGGCGGGAGGCCCGGACGGGTGGCATCCGAACCTGCCCCGCCTTGCAGAGTTGGAAAACCTGCACCTGCGTTTCCTCTCCGCCATTTCCTGCACACAGACACGGAGAGACTGGTAACCCTCGCCCACCCGGGGGCACCGAGTCAGGGAGATGTCCTTCTACTCCCCGAGTCCCCACTTCCTCATTTGTAAGGTGGACACACTAACAGTCCCGCCTTGCAGGGCTGTGGGGAAGCACGGAGCTCAACGAGGCAGGGGGCTCAGGCATGTGGGGGGGGGGGCGCCTTGAGCCCTGTGTGGTGTCAGCCTCCCTCAGCCTGCGGTGGAGTGTGGGGAAGGCGTGGCTACGCCCTTCTTTCAGGTGGGAAGACCCAGGTCCCGGGCGGTGAGAGCGCTTGCTCAAATGGACGCTACACATCAGAGCTCGAGTTTGGCGTGGGTCCTGGTCACTGCAGGGGACACGGCCCAGGCTTCATGAGGATTGCCTGGATGAATGGTCTCTTTCCAGCAGGGGCATCTCTTCCCAAGGGTGAGAGGGAGGGGCTCCTGGGCAGGTTTTCCTGGGGGAGGGGCTGCTCCTCTCTCCGGGCAGGGCTGCTTACAGCCCTGGGTGCCCTTACCTGCGAGAAAGCAGACACGCCACAGGCCCGAGTGCAGGGACATCTTGATCTCCGTGCTCTGGTTCTGGGGCAGGACCACGCCCTCCTCCAGGTACAGCCAGTAGTCGGTGCTCACGGCGATGCCCAGGAGGCCAAGGCCACAGACGGCGAAGACGCTGCTCAGCAGGGTCAGGGCCTTCCTCCCGCAGGCGCTCATCGTCCCGGTCAGCCAAGTGGGCGACCTGCAGCCGTGGTCCTGCCAGCAGAAGTGGGCTCTGGGGGCAGGAGCGAGGGTGAGCAGGCAGTGGCAGCCGCAGCTCCGAGGGGGCCAAGATGAGGGAGGGGCCTTGGGGAAGTAACTAAAGTGAGTTCCACCTGGCCACACTGATGAGTCAAGACCAACAGGCCATCTACCTGGATGCTGGGCCACTGGGCCGAGGTGCACCCTCTTCTTCTCCCCGCCAGGAATTTACAGCTTTCTTGCCGGCCTACGGCAAGGGGCCACCTTGTCCTCTCTGGGAGTCCCCTTGCTGGATAATGCTATTCATTCATTCATTCATTCATTCATCCATCCATCCATCCATCCATCCATCTATCCATTCACCCAGTAATCCACTGTGCCCAATATAAAAAGACAAACACTGAACGTGACACTATCCTGGCCCTTGAAGACTTCCTGCCTAGAAGAACAGAGCCACCCACAAAGCAATTAAAATGCAGCTTCAGGGGGGCTGTGCTAGAGACTTGAAGCACAGAGGAGGGCTGGAGGACTGAGCTCTGCTGGGGGTGCTTCTCAGTGCTGAGGAAGACTGAGGGTCAAGTGCCCGCTGGCAGAGAGCTGCAGCAGCCAGAAGGGGAAGTGGTGGGAGCCTTAGGAAGAGGCAGATGACAGAGGAGATTTTCTGGGAAGGTGTCTTCCTCATGGGCTGCAATCAGTTGTAGTTCTAGGTCAACAGAAGTAAAGAAGCCACATGACCCAGCTCAAGTTCAACGGGCCTCCTAAACCCACCTAAATAGAAACCATCTGACCGGTGCCTGCTCGGCACACAGTATTGGCAGGAGCCAGCTCCGAACTGGCCCGAGAGGAGCTAAGAGTCTACTCAGGCCTGCCTACTGGTACCTGCCAGGGCCTGGCACTGGGCTGGGAGCTGGGAAAACCTGAGGAGGAAGGCAGAGGGATGCTGATCCCCACGGAGCCCAGAGCCCAGCTGATATCTGGAATCACCCAGGGCTTGCCTAGTAATCCCCACTGCTTGGGTGCTACTCCGAGAGATCCTGGTGCAGCTGTGCTCAGATGAGGGCAATGGTGGTTTGTTTTTTTTTTCAAGGGCTCCTAGTGATTCTAATTTGCAGCCTAAGTTGAGAAGGACTGGTCTATTCTACTCAAAGCGTGAACCACGGATCAGCCGCAACCCTGCGAGCTTGTTAGAAATGCAGACACTTCGGCTCTCCCAACTTTGTAAGTCAGAATCCGTGTAGTAACGAGATCCAGGTGAACTGTATACCTGCTGAAGTTTGCGAAGAACTGGGCCAAATAGGTGACAGGGAAGCCCAGGAAGTGATGAAAGCCCAGAAAAGGGTCACCTGGGGGGTGGGGCTCAAGGGGTCAGGCAGAGCCATCTACAGAAGAGGGTGGGGCCTGTGCAACCTGTGTGCCTTGCCTAAGCCAGTCATGCTTGTGACATCACCAAAGCGTTAACCCTTTGCAATAATGCAAAGCCAGAAATTTTGAAACAAGATGTTAATGTTCAGGGGCAAGTATCAGGTGTCAGGTGTCACAGCACCTGTGGTTGGGAGGGAACGCCACCCAGTGGTGACCCAGGGGCCCTACTTCAGGGCATGGCATCGTATCTTAGTTGATTCGATTGTGGAATCTGAGCTGGCTGTAGGAGGGGAGGAAGGAGAAGGGGAAGTAAATGGGTGCTCTTTGCAGGTAGGGGGCGCATCCTGGCACTGATTCCACGGCACCAGCCCTGCCCTATCAGCTGACCACGGGAGGCCCGACTGACCTATAGAATGAGCCCCAGCCAGCTTCCTGGAGTTGCGTGAGCCCCTGGAAACCGATGCACCTTATCCGCCAGGCCAAGAGCACTGGGGTTTAATCCAGACCACTCCTTCCGGAACCAGCCTTGACAAGGAAGGGAAAATGAAATGCAAAACAACCAGCCCTCCCCACTAAGCCAAGTCAGTCTCCACGCAGTGGGGTGGGAGGTGGAGCCACTGGCTTGGCCCCAGCTGGGTTACAGGTATGTCACAGAGCGCCTACTGTGTGGGGGGCCCTGTGCTCACTGCTGCGGAAGAGGCCAAGGTATCAGAGGCACTGCTTGCAGGGTTCCCGAGCTGGGAAAGGATGAAACAACAGCATCAGGGCTGTGACACTGGGGCAGGACCCACCTAACAGGTGCGATGTGGTGGGGGAGGGAGGACAGGCGCTGCATGGAATGGTGGGTTGGGGAGTGACACGTGGGGAAGGATAATTGAGGTTTTTATAGCAGTTGGCTTGGTATGTTCACTTCCATTTGAAGCTCCCTGGGCCCCAATATCTCCCAGAGAGAATGGAATTAGAGCCCAAGGACGGCTGCTGGAGGGAAGGGAAGGGGAGGAGAATACAAGGGTGAGATGCCTGGATGAGAACAGAGCCCCACATGCTGCAAAGAGCCTTGAGAGGCAGGACACCTGGGCTGTATCCTCAACCTGGTCACTAAATCGCTGTGTAAGGTGGGAAATCTCCTGGGTAACACAGAGGATGACAATGATAAAAGTAAAGTCTACTGAATGTTTATCATCACTGTCCTGCTAAGCACTTTGTTGTTTTAATTCTTACAACCCCACCACCACCTCCCGTGTACAGGTGAGCAAACTGAGGACCAGAGACGTTAAGGAACTCGACCAAGATCACTCAGCTAGCAGGTGGAGGTGCCTACATTTGAGCTTCCCCTGCCTCATCCCCAAGACCCTTCTTGTGCCACCCCTGTGAGTGTCTTCCAAAGTGGGCTCCACAGAGCAAAACTTCCTTGGAATAGTCTAGTAAAAAGGACTCCCGTGAAAAAAGCCTTGGAAAGTGCTGTATCTGGGTTTTGAAGAATCCCATTGCACCTTCACATCTTAAAGCCTTGAAAATCTAAGCCCACCATGCACTGAGTCTGTCCCAAAGCCTCACTCGTTCCAGAGTTTTCCAAATCTATCTGTCCCCACAGTGGTGTCTTGTTCTGAGAAACCCACTTGGGGGACGAGGCCTGCCCTGCTCACCCCTCAGAACTGCTGGGAGATTAATCGTCACGGCGCCTGTGACAGGGCTTTGAGAAGTCTGAAGTGCAGTCCTGGTGTCAGGAATGAGTCTTAGGCACCGGTGGGCAAATAAGCCACCGTTCTCGTAAGGCAGGCAGATCAGGGCTTCTGAAATATGACGGCTGCTGCCTGGCCGGAGCCGAACAGCCCATTTTAATAATAAGCTTGGCAGGGAGACAAAAAAGGATTTGGTCTTGGAGGCTTGGAAAGATGAAGGTGGAGAGGAGATTGGATCTGAATCTATAAACACAAGAAATAGAAGAAGAGGCCAAAGTTGACCTGATCCGTGAAACTCTATAGCGGCAGAGCCTGAAGCAGGGAGTGAGCTTGGGAAGAGGGGGGACGTCTCCTTCCAGAGTGTGTGACAAATTTATGGAACTCTGCACAGAGCGAAAAGTGACAATCCTGTTCATGACACAAGAGTTATGCTTCCATTATGAAATCATATTTATTGACAAATACATGGTAGCATCAGGGCCTCACAAGAACCCCGTAAGTAGGTAGCAATAGCCCCATTTTGTGGATCAGGAAACTGAGGTTGCAAGGTGTTAGGTAAGCCTGTAGGATGTCACAGGTTGGGGACAGACTGTGGATTTAAACCCAGGTCTAATCCCAAGGTCCATGCTCTGGCTAACCCCATCTCCCTACTGAGGAAATAGACAGTTCAGGGAGTGTTGGGGTGAAGAGACACATCCAAAGTGGGTCACTAGGGAATCCAGAAACACGCGACACAGTACTTGAAAGACGGTCGTTGTAAACGACCAGGTGTTACTGAAGGGCTGCTTCCTGGTCCTGTGGGACTCGCTCTTGGCAGTGCCCGCAGTGCCTGCCCGTCCAGTCTCCTGGAGGTGCTCTCTGACTCCGCGTTTCTGACTCCGAAAACCACCCCGTAGGGCGAAAGACTGGAATTTCTCTCACACTGCATGTGAGAAAATGGAGGTCCTGAGGGGAGAAGTAACTGAGATCACCCAGCCAGGCCCCTGGAGGGGTCAAAGTGTGAACTGGTAATTTTTTCACTGCTGATTCAATGCTTTTTTGCCCCCTGTGCTGCTTCGAAAATTGTAAGGCAGCGGATGGAAGCTGCCTGTACTGCCCCATTCTGAAAACACGATTATGCGCATCTTAGTTCATTGTCTTCCTGTCTTTCTTCCGATGTAACTGCGTATGCGTGCACCGGATGTCTTCCGTCGGTGGGGGCAGGAATGGGGGGCCCCTTCAAGACACTGGTCTGGGATGAAGTTCTAGTTCCCAAAGAGTCAGGCTTTTGTCCAAGTCTTTGCTTTCACACGATTGCCCCTCCTTCCCATGAATCCCATCTTTCATCTCCAAGGTTCATTTGATTTTTCTGATGGAGAAGGCAGACAGTTTTTATAAGCTGCTACCACCAAGGGAAGATGTTTATGCTATGATGTTAAATGAATAAAGCTGGATGTGAAACCACATCTAACAAGAATTCAACTGTGAAAAAAAATCATAGGCTGGGAAGAAAACCAAATGTGGATGGTGGATGTTTCCAGGTAATAAAGTTATGTATATTTGATTTTCTTTATTACCTTCCTGTGCTCGACAAAGCTTCTAAAAAACAAAAAAAGAACTATTTTTATGTTCAAAGTAGAGAACTAAAGTAAGGACTGGAGTTGTCAATTCTCCAGTCACTGCCTCGTATGCAGGGTCCCCGCTCACTCCTGGGCCAGAGATGCTGAAATGCAATGTTGTCCTTTGGGGCTTGGGGCCCAGGAGCAGAAGCACGGCAGCTTTGAGCCTTTTAAGATGATTACCCGGGTGCCATTACCTCTAAGTATTAGCTTGTTAATTATCAGGAATTAACAGTTGCTAATTATCATCCCATAACTAGCAATTAGGGAGAAATGTCTTGTGGAGATTAAATCACTAATGGCACATTTCCTTGCCCAAGCCAATAATAAAAGGACTTACAGTGATGTGCTTAGGTGCTCAGAGACAGGTGAGGGTACAGGTGTGCGCGGGAGCCCAGGTAGAGGACTGGATGATAGTTTAACGGGGGAGAAAGGGAGAGAAAGTGGAAGGATGGTCCAATGCGAAACCCTGCTCTCAGTTTCCTACCAGCCCAGAGAAACCCTAGCAGGGTTTGAAGGGTTCAAGGAGCAGGGGTTCTTGATGGTCACAGCAGCTGCTCCTGTGAGCTAGTCTAGGGCCTTGGCATCTGCTTGGCCACTCCCAGCAGGACAAGTGGGTGACCGTCCACCCCCAGGGATTCTATGACCATGTCTGCTTTCCACCATGCTGAGTGCCATTACATTCTATGGTGGTTAGAAAGTGACCATAAATTTCCTCTCTCTCCTCCTACTGGGAGGTGGGGTCCATGCCTACCTCCGCCCCTTGAGTCTAGGCAGATTTGTGACTGCTTTGACCAATAGTGTACACCAAAACGATGTGGTGTGACTTCTGAGGCTGGGTCATAAAAGGAAACGTGTTTTTCCACCTGGTTCTCTTGGGAACTCCCTTGGGGGAAGCTGGTCCCCATGTAAGAAGTTCGACCCCCCTGAGAGTGCCATGACTTACAGCAGGGCTCTCAAACTGGACCCTACTGGCATTTGGGGCTGGACAGTTCTTTGTTGTGTGGTGCTGTCATGGCCAGTGCAGGATGTCTGGTAGCATCTCTACCTCTACCCACCAGTTGTAATAAATAAAAATGTTCCTGGGTGGGGACAAATCACCTCTGGTCGAGAACACTGCTTTGGAGGCCACTCCCAGGTTCTCTGGCTGACAGTCCAGCTGACTGACCAGCCAACAGCTAGAACCAGCCGCCAAGCCTGGGACGGAGCCATCCTGGACGTACAGCCCCATTGAGCATTTGGATGATGGCAGCCCTAGCCCACGTCTGACTGCATCTGCACGAGACGCCCCAGCAAGAACTGCCCAGCTGAGCCCTGACCGGTGTGGCTCAGTGGGTCGGGTGTTGTCCTGCAAAGCAATAGGTCACCAATTTTATTTCTGGTCAGGGCACATGCCTGGCTTGTGGGCAGAGGCGGATTAAGGTCGGTTGAGGCCCCGAGCGCAGAAGAAAATATTGGGCCCCTTAAAAAAAAGAGAGAGGGAAAATAAAAATACATGTTAACCATATTTTTAAATAAATAAAAAATATTATGTACTATTAATGTTTTATTTCCAATAAAATTTGAGTATAATATATGTATTGCACATATGAAACCAAACTTGGTGTCATTAGAAAAAGTGTGAAGTTGGGGTTTTGCGGGGCCCTTCAGAAGTTGGGGCCCAGGGCGCACGCCTGGCGCGCCCACTGTTAAATCCGCTTCTGCTTGTGGGTTCTGTCCCCGATCAGGGCATGATCAACAAGCAGCTGGTCAGTGTTTCTCTCCATCTCTTTCTCCCTCCTTCCTCTCTCTCTAGAAGTAAATAAATAAAATCTTAAAAAAAAAAAACTGCCCAGATGAGCACTTCCCAAATTCCTGATCCACAAAATCATAAGCAAAATATATCAGCTGTTGTTTTAGATCATTCTGTTTTGAGGTAATTAATTTGTTATACAGCAGAGGTTACCAAGACAACTTTATTGCTCAGTTATAAGCATCTTCTTCTCACTGCCTAAGTATGAGATGAATCCCAGGTGCAATTGTTGAGAATGTCGCTTCGTGATGGAGGGTCTAAGGGGTCATAGTGCAATCCCTGGAATTTACAGCTATGTGGGGAAGTGAATGGCATATGGGCTTTGGGATCAGGCAAAGCCGAATTAGAATGCCAGTTCTTGCATTTCAGATCCTGGGCAAATCACACGTCCACTTGGGACCTTGGTCTCTTTATCTGAAAGGCAGGGATAGCTCCATATGGGTTACTGTGAGGATTTACGACAGTGTCATTGAATAAGGCTGGGCCGCTGTGTACCAGCCCCGTAAATGCTGCGATCAGAACATAATACCCTGACACCAGACGAGCGGTGAACAACATGGCAACGGTAAGAGGGTAATTTTTTCCCTGAAAAGAACAAAATGCCCCAGACTTTCTCATCACTAACCAGTTCTCCGACTTCCTTCTCATCGGGGCAGTTGGTCCCTACAGGATTTTCAGCCCCGCCCTGCACCCTCCCCGCCACCAAATTTCAGCCTTCCTGTCTCCTCTCTCACCCCCACATCAACAAAGGCTTTGGACTGGAGAGGTTTTAGGTTTTCTCACTTGAGGAGCTGAACCGCTCTGCACAGTAACGGAAAGGGCGCTCACCCGCCGCCGACTCAGGAGCTCTGCGGGCCATGGAGGCTGGGGCCCGTGATGACCACACACGGGCGCGAACACGCTCTGAGGGCTCTCGGATGCGAGCGTTAGAACTGGGCGAACAGTGACGATGACGATGGGGAAGGCGGTGAGAGCTGCCCCTTATTGGGTTTGTTGATCCACTGAGCATCCCTATTCTCATTCTGATACCTACCTGGCCAAGTCACATTATGATTAAGATTATTTTTTCACATAAAGGAACCTGCGGATGAAGCCATGATGGTCACCCAGTTCACAGGGACAGAGATCAGACTCCAACCTGGCGCGTCTGGCCCCCAAGCCCAGGCTCTGTGCATTTCTGCCCTCGTGCTGCTATGGACACCAGCCCTCTCTTCCAGTTAATCCAGAAACATAAAACGGTCTGCCTCCTCTCTTTGACAACACAGAGGTGGGTTTTTGATGTCGAAAATTATTCTTAACAAGTGGGACATATGATATAAAATATAAATGAATAATAAGCCATAAGACCGTTCCATAAATTTATTGAGTTTGGGCAAACGTGTCTGTACCTTGGGGCTTCTGGCCTTCTGACCTGTGACGTCCATTATTCCCAGCCCTGCTATTAGCCAGGAATGATAGAAGGTCACCCTCCCCTCTGCCTCACTAAGTCACGACCCAGCTGTGGGTTGCATCGAGACCCTGGCAGCAGAAGAGGTACAAGAGCAGATGTCTTGGCCAGCCCTGAACACCAGTCCCACAAAGAGAACAGCCACCCGCTAAGTTCCACCCAACAGAAGTGGATTTTTATCTTGTACCATTTGCAGAAACCAAAACCCCCTTTAGGAAAGACAGAGCTGCAGGCTTCCTTCTTCCTTTCCATTCCACTTAAACACAACTGCAACCACGGCTGCACACTATGTCTTTCAGTGACATGAAGTCTTAATTGTTGGCAATTAGACGCCCACACTGCAGCTGCCTCCTCCCGCTCACACCTCCAGGAGCGCCTGCCGCACCCGTAACATCGCAACCCCCGCGGCTACTGGGCACGAGAAGAGCCAGCGAGAAACGGAAAATGACTTCCTACCCTGGGCCTTAATATGTGTAGACAGGGAAAACGTTCAGACTTGATCTAATTTTGGAGACACTGGCTGTCTATCAGACCCAGGCCACCAAAGCCTGTGGGGAAGGTGGACCCCAGGCACTTGTCCTTTCCTTGGGGTCCTGGTTTGGGGTCTGCTGTTCCTGTGTACTTCTGTCTCCCTGGTTCCCACCGGCCGATGTCTACAGGATCAGGGCTCTGCCAGAAACTACTCTAGGCAATTTACATGTATTAATTCACTTAATCCTCAAAACAGCCCTTTGTGGTCCGCACTATTATTAAAATGAGGCTAATACTAGGACCTTCTCCAAAGGGGGATGAGGATTACATGAACCAGCACATGTAACCAGCTTAAAATAGGGGCTCCAGGCTAGCACATAGTAAGTGCACAAAGCAATTTTTAAAAAAGATTTTATTCATTTATCGTTAGAGAGGGTGGAAGGGAGGGAGAAAGGGGGAGAAAAACATCGTAGTGAGAAAGAAACATTGATCGGTTGCCTCTCAAACGTGCCTTGACTGGGGACTGAACTGCAACCCAGGCATGTGCCCTGACCAGGAATCAAACCAGCGACCCTTTGCTTTGCAGGACGATGCCCAACCAACTGAGCCACACCGGCCAGGGTGCACATAGCAATCTTAACTGTGGTCATTATCTCCACTTTATAGATGAGGGGGTTGGTGGTTCCGCCATCCGGCCAAGGTCACCAGATAGAAAGTAGGGGAACTGGGATTTGAACCAGCAATCTGGCCCCATTACCTTCTAAGCAAAACTGCTTCTCGTTCGTCTTATCCTGTGAAGCGGCAGAAGTAATTTCGACAGACTGCTTAGCTCACTACTTTGGCAATTCTCACTTCTGAAAAGTGGAGATTCCTGACCGTCAAAGGGAAACTTGGACCTAATTTTGCTCAACACCATCAGCCTCTTGCTTAGGGTAAGAAGGCTGACGGTTCATGTCCTTTCCTGCTTTGCCTTTGGATCACTCAGGTGGATGAACAACTCAGGTATTTTTCATATAAAATGGTGAGTGTGGAGTTGGAGTGGGAGGGAGAAGAAAGGGATTGAGTGATCCTGGCTGGACTCAGAGTTATTCTCAGTTTCGTCCACTCCCTCCTTCATGCTCAGAGTTAGTATTTATGTTTCAAGAGAGGTATTTCTTTTCTTTTTTTTTTAAAAAGATTTTATTTTTAGAGAAGAGAGGGAGAGAAACATTGATATGCAGTAGATACATCAATAGGCTGCCTCTCGCACCACCTCCCCCCCGAAACTGGGGACCTGGCAGCAGCCCAGGCACGTGCCCTGACTGGGGATCGAACCAGCAACCTCTCAGTTCGCAGGCCAGCATTCGATCCACTGAGTCATACCAGCCAGGGCAAGGGAGACGTTTCTTTTTCTGCTGATTCTTCCTTCTGGGAGAAGGGAGGAAGGAGGGATGGGGGAGCCAGGGGAGTTGCTCTGTAGAAACACTGCTAGAGAAGGACCCTTGGGAGACAATCGGTGTGGCCTGGCCAGGTTACAAAGCAGTGAGTGTGTTTCTATAAATACCTCCCGGCAGTTCGTTTGCCTGCCTGCGGCACTTTCTACCCTCACTCAGGATTCTAAGGGTTCGGAGCACGCACGTCCAGGCTGCCCCTTCGAGCCCCGAGCCCTGGGTCCTACAGAGACCTGGACAGGCGGCTGTGGGTCCAGGAGCAACACCCACGAGCCCAGAGTCCCTGTCCTCCTGACGGTAGAGCAAAAAGGCAGACGAAGTGCCAGCCACTTCAGGACAGAGCCTTGAGTGAGAGGCACAAGGAGAGAAAGGCATAAGAGGGCTGATGTGTTTCTCTGAGGAATCGGTTCTCAACGCGAACTTCCTGCTCCTGTGTCTGCCGCATGGCTTAAGATGAAATGATGTCTGGGCCACCCTGAGATCCCAGTGGCCTGGTTCTGAGCATGCCCTCACTCTCCCCCGCCCGCCATGAGTGAGGAGGGAGGTCCAGGGCCACACGGTGGAGTAAAAGTCCAGCGGCCCGGGGGGCGTCCTGCTGCTGACCCAAGAGTCCTTGCCCCAACAGATGCCTCATGACTCTTGACAGGTAAAGTCAAGGTGCCTACGCTACGTTTAAAGAGACTTTAATATCTCTGGATTGGATGACAGAACTAAAGATCGGGGCAAGGAACCATGGGTGAAGAAGGAGGGGCTTCACTGTGCACGAGGCCCCGGGAGAGGGGCGAGGACAAGGATGAGGAGGCAGGGTGCTTCTCTCCCTGCTTCTTAGCCAGTGACACCACCTCGCAGGCCCAGAGCCGCTGGGCATGGGGGGGCCACTGGTCTGGAAAAAGCAGCACAAGGCAGGACACGTGTGAACCTCAGCCCAGCTGTCACTGCCCCCGCGGCTCGCTGCCCAGGCCTTCAGCCCGCTGAGGCCGCCCGGACGCCCTGGGTCGGGGGTGGGGGCGTCTGGCCTCCAGTCCTGACTCTGCTGGGGAGGATGAGTCGCCTCCGGCTGCCGGCTCAGCCTCTCAGAGTCTCATCTGTAACTCAGGAATGATCGGTTCTTTACAGGGTGGCCGTGAGGACTCTGTGACATGAAGTAGGTCATGGGCTCTCGCCAAATGTTCACCTTCATTCCTTGATCCAGAAAGGACGCCGGACTGGCCACCAAGGAGGCTGACCCCAGGGCAGAGAATGCACCGTGAGATGGCTCTGGCGGGGTGGGAGCTATAGAGGAGGAAGCTCGTGTGCGTCGCTTTAAAACCAGCCTTGATACCTGTCTCCCAAATGGACAAGGCAGAGGTCTGGACGGCACTTGGCAGGGCAGGGAGGTACAAGGGCCTGCTCTCCGAGGGGTCAGGTCAGGAACTGAGAGGAGAAAGGGGACCTCTCCCAGAATCCCACGGCATGACGGGGTCGAACAGGACACGACCCCAGGCCTTTATGCCAGTGGGCCGCAATCCCTGCTGCCCAGGAGTGTCACCTAGAAGCGTTTTAAAGAAAGCCCAAAGATGGGCTGCTTCCAAGACCAATCACACCTGACCTTCTGGTGGGGTGGGTGTAGGGGAGGGCGAGGCATCAGTATTCTAAAAAATTCCAGCAATTCCAATGTGCCGCCGAAGTTGAGAACCGCTACCCAACATGGGGACCCTCACAAGCCTGGAGATGTGCAGACCCCATACTCGTGGTTTGATTTTAGTTCAGTTTGGACCAGAGCTGAGCTACCCAATATGGCAGCCACTAGCCACACGGGGCTCTGGAGACTTGAAACGTGGCTAGTCCAAGATGAGACGTGCCTCAGTACAAAACACACACCAGGTTTCTAAGACTTAGTACAAAGAAAGAATGTAAAATATCTCACTGACAATACTTTAAACCACTGACCACATGTTGAAATGGCATATCGGGCTAAGTAAAATATATTACAGAAAAATCGAAATTACATCACGGAGCTCTCATTACATCCTACTGGACCGTGCTGGTCTGTAGACAAGCCAATTCAAAAATGTGTTTCCTATAGTTCTTCTGTTTGTAAGTTTGTTTCATCTGTTTTTTGACAGTAATTTTCCTTAAAAGTGTCACTTCATAATTCCATTTATATAACATTCTTGAAATGACAAAAATTAAAGAAATGAAGAATAGATTACGGTTGGCGGGACGAGGAATGAGGTGGGGAGAGAAGGCGGCCAGTGTGGTCGCATGAGGGAGCCCTGTGGTGTGGTGATGTTTTGCATCTTGACTGTAGATCCGCTGACATGCGGGTTGTGGTGCATTGTGCTGTAATTTTGCGAGATGCTCCCATCAGGGGAAACTGGATAAAGGGTTCATGGGATCTCTCTGTATGATTTCTTTCAATTGCACGTGAATCTACAGTTATCTCAAAATAAGACGTTCAGTTAGAAAACACAATGCCACCTCTGAAACAGTCGCTTTGGTACTGTGCTGGTCACAGCGTAAAGTGGTGCAGCCCTGTCGGAAAGCAGTTTGGCAACATGCACTGAGCCTTAAGCATTTTCATTTCTCTTGGTCCCCCAAATTCCACTTCTGGGCATTGCTGCTAAGGAAATAGATTTAAGTGCAAAAGTGCAGAAAAATTCACTGTTGTTTGCAAGAGCACAATGCTCCAAACCACCCAAATGTCTTTCAGAAAGAGAAGGGGTACAGACAACATGGTTTATCCATTCAGTGCACTATTATGTAGGCATTAATGGGAAACACTGATAAGATCGTGTTAAATGAAAAAAAGTGGAATGCAAAATGTTGATCACTTGTTTGCTAATTTGTAAAACAAAAAATTTGTTAACACATGGGATGATGAGTATAACAACAAAAATGATGCTTTGATAGTAGGATTGTGGATGAATTTGTTTATTCTTTTTACTGAACTTTTTAATAAATATGCACATTTTTCTTTAAATGACATACAATCTTTTCCCTTTTTCAAATTTGCTGTCTTCCTGGAACTAAGGGACAATGCCGTATCAGGAAAGAGGGTGGCTGGCTGACTTGCCTCCTGCTGGCTGACTGCGGTGGTGCAGCCTGGAGCCCCGAGGCACAGCCAGAAGAGAGCTCACAGTTTTTGGGTCAATTACCCGCAGATTAAGAATCCCATCCCTGCCCCAATGCCACTCAGAGAATCACTGTCTGTGTAGAGGGGAGAAAGAAGAATCTAACTTCAGGGCTTATGTGAACTCTGGCAAGATATTTAAGCTTTCTCAGCCTCATTCAGTAAAGATATAAAATGGTGGCACTAATAGAATGCCTGATTACGGGGGTCGTTGAGAAATGAAATGGCACAGGAGCACAGTGATTTAGACACTGTGTCTTATTTTATTACATAATGCCAAATTGCCTTCCAAAGTAGCTGCCCCAAACTGCACTCCTGTTTGCCGGGTGTAAGAGTTCTCATTGCTTCCTACGGTATTGTCAGGTTTCTTGTCAAACACAGAGGGAACGAAATGGTGTCTCACTGTCATCTTAACATGCGTTTCCATGATTACTAGTGACATGGAGCATCTTTTCATGTCTGGTCACTTTCCTGTTCTCTTTTCTATGAATCGTCTGTTTACGTCATTTCCCCCATTTATTTTTCTATTGGGTTCCTTTGTTTTCTTATTAAGTATCTTTTGAGAAGTTCTTAAATATATTTGAATGCACTGTACTATTGCTGATTTTTGTATGTTGATCTTATATACAGCAATACTGCTAAACTGGATCTATAGTAGAGGATATATAGTTTGTGAGTGTGGACACTTCTGTAGTTTTTCTTGTTTTTTCTTTTGTAGTTTTTCATTCCAATTCTTGTACCTCCTATTTCGTTTTCTTATGTTAGTGCACTATCAACGCACTCCAGGACACAGAGGGGATGATAGAGGCGCAGTTGGTCCAATTTTAAAGAGAATAATTGTAACATTTACCATTGAGTAGGATATTTGTTGAAAATACAGCTTATCAGGGGAAGGATGTTGTCTTCTATTGGTAGTTTGCGACAAGTTCTTCTTTTTAGTCATGCTGATTTTTATTAGCCTCTCCACATTTATTGAGATTCACATGTCTATTTTTCTCCTATAACCTGTTAATAAGGTAAATTACATTAATAGATTCTTCAACGTTAAACCATTCTTGCATTACTGGAATACATTTTGCTTTTGTTGTGATATATGTAAATTATAAAACAATTTCACTCATGAATATAAACACGAATGTCAGTTTAACATTACATTTATGACATTTGTGTTTATATTCAGGAGTGACTTTGACCTATAATTTTTCCCATTGTGCTGTTTAGTTTCATCATCAAGGTTATCTTAGAACCACAATGAGACACCATTACACACATACTAGAGTGGCTAAGATTAAAAAGATTGACAATAGTAAGTGTTGACAAAGATAAGGAGTAACTGGAGCTCTCATACATTGCTGGTGGGAATGCAAAATGGTACAACCACTTTAGAGGACAGTTTGCAATTTCTTATAAAGTTAAACATGCTCTTGCCACACAACCCAGCAATCCCACTCTTGAGTGGGTAGGTTTCTAGCCTCTTGTTCACAGAGGGATCTCAGTGGCAACTCCTGACCTTGCCAGGGCCCAAAACCACATCTTCCTGTTTCTGGGTGGGCATTAAAATTTCAGACTTGAGCTGCTATGGTCATATCTGGGCCCAGGAGGACTCTTCCTGGTCCTCCTTGGTGTCAGTTTACATGCCGAAGGCTCTGGGTTTGAGTTCCTTGAGGACTTCAGTCTTTCTTAAGAGTCAGCTGTGTATTTTAAAACCTTCTTAAGTGCTGGTAGGTGGATGGATATGCCTTAGCTGAGCTTACTCTGTGGCTGACACTGGAGGTGTCTAATTCGTACCGACCTTTCAGCCCCCTCTCTTGCCTGGAGGTGTTACCAGAAATCTCTAACAACCCCCACGCAGCATTCCGGAGTGGGGGTGGTGGGGTAGGCCTGCCTCTGTCTACTTTTCTGAATTTCCTGACATGCTATAATAAGCACACGTTACTTTTCCAATTGGGGTGTGTGTGCATATGCGTGTGTGTGTCTACACATATATAAACTTCAATTTAAAAATTTACAAAAGATGAGTAAAGGGTTCTATAGGTAAAGAAAAAAAAAACTTTTAAACCAGAGCAGCTTCATGGCAGAGGGAGGCTGACAGTGAATTCCCGCCCCTCTCCTGGCATGGCCACCTCTGCCTCTTCCTGGGGCAGAAGCCAGCCTGCCCCAGGCTTTTGCAATGTTCTATTTTTATTTTCATTATTTAACTGTGTCCAATATACATAATATACATTGCTAAGCAGAGCGCTCAGCTCCATAGCTTAATGGACAACTGACCTCGGTTTGCAAAAGCGCAAGTCAGGTGGAGCTCTGCAGGCTGTTAGCGGGGTCCTCTGCACGCCCCACCCCATCAATTTTGGTCCAAGGCAGAGAGCGCAGGGATGGTGCTGCCAAGGGGGCGGGTCACAGGAATGAGTGAAGCAAGCCGCATCCACTCGCAGCTTGCTCTCAGGAGCTGAGGTGCTCCTGGGGCTGCGGGCGGGTGGACTAGCCATTTGTTTTCTCACCTCTGCTTGCTGGTTCGCTATTCACTGAACACAGCTCCTGGCCAGACTGGCTGGGAGCAGTACTGAGACCCACCTCCTGGAGAACTAAGAGGTTTTAATTCTTCTACCTCATCTTCTTTCTTAGTCATTTAATTATAGACCTTCGCAGTGATCTAAACTGTATTTTCTGACCACCTGACCCCACAAAGGTCATACATCCAGGAACCTGGAAAACAGTGGGGTGAGTCACCAGGCAAGCAGGCTCAGAAGGGTTTGTTGATCGACTGCATTGACCTTGACCCTCGGCATTCACGATGTTTCACCAAATGTTTACATTGGATGCTCTCATCAAGCCTGGGAAGATTCTGCAAGTGAGGAAACCGAGGCGAGAGAGGAGGCATCCTGCCTGGGGAGGCTGGGACAGGACCTGAACTTGTGTCTTCTGGGGCACAGTCCTCAGCCTGTATTCACCCCGTTCTCCCTACAGAGAGTCAGGGCGTTTCCCCAGGTAGACCCATGGGCTCAGAGCCCTGTGGGCCACTCAGCCAGGAGGTGTAACCCCCAGGACTTGGGATCAGGGGGCGCCTGGGCTGATCCGTGCTGGATCTGCCCCTCACTGGGGCAGGAAGGCAGGACAGGAGGGCTGCTGCCCTCTCTCTGGCTCCGGCCGCCCGCCCCTGCCCGCCTTCATCATCTCCGCAGCCCTCTGCTCCCCAGTGCGCTGTCCGCAGGCCCATCAGATGGTGAGCGTTCTTCCCACAACAACACATTCATCAGGAGGGAGACAGACGCTGGATCCGGGGGGAGGGAGAGGGAGCGGAGGAAATCAATACCGGAGAGTGATGTCTCTATATTGTGCCTCCTATGCGTTATTTCCCTTTGTGCCCGCAGGACAGGAAAAAAAATGTTGGCTGCCTTTCTGACTGTAATTGATCTTGAAGCTGGGCGAACCCAGCGGTGGCCCCTTAATGACCGGCCATCGCCTGCTGGCACTTGGGTTGACAACGGGTCCTCACTCAGTGCATGCAGCGCCACCGTTTATCTGATTGCGAGGTCCTGGCTCCTCTCTGCTCACAGTGCTGGGGCCTGCTCAGCGGGGTCTGGACAGAGGTCACCAGCTTGGGGGGCCATGATGTGAGAGAAGGTCAAAGGAGGAAACCAGGGCCACACCATAGCCCCAAACTCATCTCTCCTGCACACACAGAAATTCCTACTTGGCGTGGGCTCAAATACCTTCAAAGCTGAGTGAAATCCCAAAGGTACAAGCAGCATTATCAGCCAATAAAACTTTAGTCTGAATTTACAGAGCCTAGTCCTCAATGGGAACAGTCACAGCATCTGTCTTGGGGACACGGTGAAGAATGCATGAGGTGACACATGCACAGGGCCCAGCCCACACCTGGTACTGTCATCGGCTGCTGTTACAACCAAGCCTGGGGACCTATGCAGGGCTTGGCTTAGTTCCTGGCACACGGAGGCTGCTCCCCTTCAAGGTTCTAGAAGTAAGCTGTGGGAGTGGGATGGAGGGAGGGGGCAGGGGCGCCCGAGGTCCGGAGCAATGTCCCGTAGGAAGGTTTCAGAGCGAGCAGCATGCGGATGCAGAGGGCATGTGGCGGTGGGGCCCGAACACCACTGAGTGCGCGCCACTGCACTCAGAGCTGGGGACCCAGGGGTGGGGCTCAGAGTGGCTGAGTCCCTAGCCAGGTCCTATTCTTTGTGAACTCACGCGACAGTGGATGCCTTGTGCCCTGGCGGGGTGGGGCTGGCCGTGGTGCCTTGTGCAGAAGGTGAGATCCTTCTGCAGAGGAGGACGAGGCTGGCCAAAGTCCCTCAGGCCTCTGGGATGAAAAGGTGCAAGTGAAGGTCACCCGCCAGGGAGCAGTCCCCTATTCTGAGGCCAAGGGAGATTTACACAAGGAGTTGCCTGCCTCCTAGGGCGACGGCTGGGGCATCTGGGTGTGCCACCCCACAGGGAAGGTGCTGCTTTCTGGCAAGCCGACACTTACTGCCCACGAGTGCCAGGACGGTGCTACCAGCACCGTCCTCAGTGGGGCCCCTGTTTGGAGGAAAAGCCATGGTGGGCAGTGGAGAGCAGGGTCAGTCGCGAGCCAGGGACAAAGTGATGCTCCAGGAGCCTTAAGCCCTTGACCCTGGTTTCATGTGAGCCCTGGAGAGAAGAGGTCAGCAGTCACGAGTGCAGGGCCTCCTTGTGCTCACAAAATACAGGTAGCCACGGCTCAAAAGGTTCTGAGGAAAACTAGTAAGCTTTGGCGAGGATGTGGGGAAGTCGGTGGGGGAGCCCCCGTCAAATGGTGCTGTGGAAAGCGGTTTGGTGGTGCCTTGGCAAGTGCTCCCGCCGCAGGATGACCCCGTCTAATGACCCCATGACCCAGCAATTCTGCTCCCAGGGCTATACCTAGAAAACCTGGTGACAGGGGTTACAACAAATACTTGTGCCTGGGTGTTCACAGCAGTATTATCTGTAACAGCCAAAAGGAGGAAATAACAATAATGTCCATCAACTGATAAATGGATAAACACATGTAGTATATCCACACAATGGAATATTATTCAGCCATAAAAAGGAAGGAGCTACTGATACACACTACAACATGGATGAACTCAGAAAATATAATGCAACGTGAAAAAAGCCCACGTGATTCCGTTTATACACAATGTCTAAAACAGGTAAATGCATAGAGATGGAAAGCAGGTAAGCGGTTGCTAGGGATGTGGGATTGCGGGGAGGAAGGGGGAGTGACTGCTTTCCTCTCAGGGCGATGAACATGTGCTGGGACTCGACAATGGTGATGGTTGCACAACATCTGAATGTACTAAATGCCACTGAATTGTGTACTTTAAGATCGTTAAAATAGTGGAGTTTATGTTGTGTGTATTTTACCACAATAAAACCCCCACGGATTGCATTTATTTATAGCAAAGACTATGATTCACCACAATTTAAAGAAAATGTGTGCACATAAGCAATTAGGGAAGAGTTGGGGAGGGCTGTGGGGATCAGGGAAGACTGGATGCCAAGCGTCTGAGCACACACAAAGGAACGGCTCCGTAAGCTGCAGCTTCCCTCGTCTTGACCCCTCCTGGTAGAGGGAGGGGCCTCTGCCGGCCACGCCCTCTCACACATGCCCTCATCCTGCACCCCGAGAGGCAGGCGGGCCAGGTCCTTTGGCTGTCTACTGTGGATCAAAGGATTCCCTGCCTCCCTGAGCAGCCGGAGACCCCAGGGACAGAACTCCAGAGCTTGCCTTTAACACCTGGTACCTGACATCTCTGAAATGCGTGATGAGCACTGGTGAACACAAGCTTCGTGGGTCTGGCAAGATCTACAAAGGTTAAAGGAAGCACTGGGCATTGATTTCGGTGGCCAGTGGCAGCAAATGTCATTCAACAAGCAGGCTGTGAGCGCCTTTTCAGCAAGCCCTTGGCCTAGTGGGGTAGGGGGAGAGGAGCAGATGCTGGCAGTGCTGGAGGCAGGTTGGCTGATGGAGGTGATGCCACAGAAGCACAGACAAGGGACCCTAACTGGGGGACATCTGGGAAGACTTCCTGGAGGAGGTGGCACCTGAGTGGCTGAGTCCATTACATCACCTGGTTCCTATCTGGAGAAGAGTTTTCATTTCAAATGAAGGGAAGGGGAAGAGAATTTTGGGAGAGTCACACCCCGTGTCCAGTGACTTGGTTACATTTTTCTTTTCCAAATTCCAGTGGTCTCAGTAAGCCTATTGAGCTCCTTGGGTTCAAATCCTGGCTCTACTACTTATGAGCTCGGTGACTGTGGGCAAGTTATCTGGCCTTTGTGTGCTTCAGTTTCTTCGCCTATAAAATATGGTTAATAACAAGGATTGTCACTCTGCCCCACAAGGACCTCAAAGAGTTGCTTGACAGTTAGATAAAGTCAGTCAAACACTCAGCACAGTAGACCTAGAGGAGGGGACACATGCAGGAGCTACTGTCATTGTATCCAGTCCCCTTACACTTGACCGTGGCTTTGGGGCTGGTTAACTGACAAAGTGGCTTATAAGGACCCATTGGTTCATTCTTTCCCAGCCATCAAGTTCAGCAGAGCCTCTTGCAGATGTCATGGAGCGGGTAAGATGCGATCGGTGTCCACAGGGCCGGGAAGACAAAGCAAGTGGCCACCATGTATGTGGCACCCTCATGTCATTGCTTGATGTTGTGTGATATCTGTTGTCTCCCTTTTAATTTTATCCTCGCACCAACCCTATGTGGCAACCGCTCTCCCCTTCATTTTAGAACTAAGGAAACTGGGGCTCAAAGAGGTGAAATAACTTGCCCAGGGTCGCATGGGGTGGCCAAGCTCCGGGCCCACATTCCATCCGACCGCTGCCCGGTATGGGGCACAGGGGCCTGGAGAGGAAGGGCCTGGGCTGCACCCCCAGGTCGGGGCTTCCCAGCTGAGCCTGATTCCCGGACTGTGAAACGAGCCGGACACTAAGGTGTGTCTCATAAGGGTGAGACGGCCGGAGGCTTACACATGATAAGCTTCGCGCGTGGTAAGCCTCCCTCTAACGTTCACTTCTATTATGAGTGCAGAAGTGCCAGGTACCAAATGCCACAGCAGGGATGAAGCTATCGTTAGCCGCCATCTCCTGGAAAGGTCCCAACATCAGTCTCTCCATTTGACTCAAGGCAGTACTCGAGAAAATTACCCACTTTTGGGTCCTCTGCCCCACTCACCCTGTGGCCTGTCGGCCCACCCTCGGCCCTTGCCCTTCTCTAAGCTCTGCCTTAGGAGCGGTCCCAACAGTTGCACTCAGCTGCTTGGGCCAGAGGTGGACGCCTTCCCCCAGCTGTGTGCGTCTCCCTCCCCTCCTTCGGGTCTCTGCTCAAATGTCACCTGCTAGTGGGGCCTTCTCTGAGGCCCCTTTAAAAATGGCAACCCCACCCCCACACTCTCTAAACCTCCAACCTGCCTTGCCTTTCCCTCTGGCATTTTCGCCACGCTGTCTGCCGTGTGTTTTCTTTCTCCGGCATATTTATTGTCTGTCTCCCTCTGCAGAGCGCTTACTCCTAAGGGAAGCGCGTTGAGTTTTCTCCGTTTTGTTCATAGCTGTATTCCCAATGGTTTTTAACAGTGGGTGGCCGTATTCCCCAAGGGCCATTTGGAAACATCTGTGGTTGTCACAGTGGGAGGAGGGGTGTTGCTGACACCCTACGGTGCACAGGACAGCCCTCCCCCAAAGAATAATCGGGTCCCAAACCCCAACAGTGCCCCAGCTGTGCACCCTTTACTCACAACAGCAGCTGGCACGTATGGAGCAGGCGCTCGTAATGACTGTGAGGGAAGAATGAAGAACTACTGTCATGTCGTCGTCATTGCTGTCACTGAAGACCGGATACGGTTGAGGATGATCTTAAAGAAGGAGCTACATGTGGGAGTTCACGGCCAATAGGTCATACCGGTGACCTGTAACTCTCCCCCTCTGGGCTGAGCTCTGCCCTCGGAAGCACCCAGAACGGGCTGCAAACTGGTCATCGCTGGGCTGCCATGAGCCAGGTCCAGCCCATGTTGCAGGTCCCCTTAGAGCCTGCGGGATGCCAGCCTGCCCTCCCCGTGTAAGGCCAGCCTGTGGGCTCCCTGGGCAGGGACTGTCAGTTTTCACTCCCAACACTTGTCCCCACACTGGAAAATTCCAGACTGTGTGCCCAGCTGGGCAAGGAAGCACCTGCACGGTCCTTTAGGGTGACCCTGGCTGCCTCTCTCAGCCGAGGGAACCCATGGGGCTCAGTGAACCCTGGCGTTTTGGAGAAAGGGTGACATGAGGGGTGTGGGGATGTTCAGGAAGGCACAGGTGTTGAAACCTCCCCAGCGCAGCTCGGCCCAGGCCTTTCGCTGACCTAACAAATTACCGCTGACAGTTTTAAACAGCCCGCTGACTGGCCCAGGCTCTGGAAATGCGGAGCACGCCGCCTATGGAGTACATTAACCGCCGCGTGGCCACGTTCTAAGGGGAGGGGCGAGCAGGGGCCTATACCGCCTCCAGAAACAGGCTGCTGAGGCCCCACTCAGCCATAGGACTGGAAGCGCCTGGAAACATCAATCTAACACCTGCGCCCTCCGCAGGCCGCCTAGCCCACATTCCCACCAGGAATTCCTACTTGAGGTTCATAGCTTTCCCTGCCTGCTGCCTGCCCATCGCCGCCCCTAGGCCTTCCCTCCCCCCAGGGCCTCCCTGGGCTCACAGCTGGGCCTTTCTCTGCAAACCCTGAGGCTGGGAAAGTGCCACCTTCTCTCTCTTCCTCTTCCCACCTTACCTTTCCTCACCTCTCTCTTCTGCCTTCTTCCTCTCCCCTCACAGGTCCTGAAAGCTTTGAAACAAGTCACTGATGCTAAGGGTTCGTGGCTGGCATAGCTGGGTACAAGGCCGGAGCCAAAGGAACAAGTGTCTCATGGTGGAATATTAGGCAGCAAACAGCTAGGTTTGGGGAGCAGGATGATATTTGGTGGGCCGGGGTTTCCCTGGTACCCCTGAAGTCACAGGTAGCTTGGCCTCAATTCTGCCAGGGAGATCCCAAACCCAGGATGAAATAAAAGAGCAGGCTGGTGCCCAGTGACCACCTGAGACTGGGCCAGGGGGCTGCGTGGGGTAGGCCCAGAAGGGCAGTGAGGGCTAGACGCTTGAGGCGAAGCACCAACTCCCTCAAAGGTAAGACCTGGTGGAGACTGGGGTCCAAGTCTTCCACCGATTTTTTCTGGGAATCCAAGCTCAATTTGTGAGCTACCCTGGCACAAAAATCTACACCACTCCTCCAGCTCTGAGGGTGGCGGGAGGGGTCCTCGGTGTATGGTTCTCTCACACAAGTTCAGCATCTGGGAGTCAGACTGGGTACTAGAGGAAACAGAGACAACCAGCTTTGGACACCTCCAGTGAGCTGACACAGACATCTGTGTCCTTGCTTCACACAACACCCCAGCCCCATGCCACGGATGAGGAACCTGTGTCTCCCAGTCAGGAATCCAGCTGGGGTTGGAGCCCATGTTTTCCACCCCGACATAAGGCCTGCCTCCTCCAGCCCAGAGTGAATAATTCAGCCAGCCTCTCCCCTCTGCATTCCCCTCCCCCACCTCAGCTCCAAATCACCGAACCTGTACTCACAACCTGAGAATGGCTGACTCTCACAAGCCTGCTGCTTGCTGGCGGGCTATGGGTGCAGCCCACCAGGATGCCGGGTCCTCGCAAACTGGACATGTGTGGACAGGGCAGCCTGGCTTCACCCTGTCCTTCGGGGCATCCACACCTTCCACATGTGAGAGGGAGGCACCCTAGGGACCTGGCCCTGACACAGGATGCCCCCAGCTACCTCCAGCTGCTGAGTTAGCAGAAAAGTGAGGTACAGCTAGGGCATCTCAAGCAGACTCCAGCCGGCAGGGCTGGCTGCGGTGTCGGCAGAAAGGTGCAACCAACCTGTCACCAAATTGCCTGTGGTCCTGAGAGGTCCTGAAACCAGGACATCAAATCCAGGCCAGTAATCCCTGCCCACCTCCAGTGCAATCTGGGATGTTAATTCATCCACCCTCAGGGTTTATGGACAAGAGGGAGTGAGTCTGAGGTGGCTGGGAGGGTGGTCCCATCTTTTGTTCCCCGGGATGGTGAGGAGCCTGCACTGTGACAACAGGAGTGTGACATCTGCCAAATCGAGACAGGCTCCCTTTGAGGATCCAGTCCTGAGACCTGCTCGTATCCAGTCATTGATAATCCAGTGCAAAGTGGGTAAATCCCTCTTCTTCTCTGAACAAGAGCTTCTTCAACCATAAAAGGGGACACCGATGTGCCTGGCAGGTTCTACCGGGCAGATGAGAGCACGTGGCTACACCAAGCACTGTGAGGGGCACCCTACCTGCACTGGGGAGGTTCAGAACATGAGCCTCCTTTCTCCCCAGCCAGGTTCCCGAATTCTCCGTTAAGTCTCTTTCAGTCCCAAGAAGTGGTGATTTGATCATCAATCCCGGGAAGTGATCATTTGACTTCACTTATAAAATTTTACCAAACTGCATCTTCATCAATGGCCAAATCAGGACAAGAGCAAAGAGACAAATCAAGTAATTAAAATGAGGGGGCTTTGGAGCGACTGGAGAAAATTGGGGGCCCATTTGCCGGTGGATCCCCCGTAGCCATCACCGCCTTCTGCCCCGCGCGGCTGTCTGTTCAGTGGCGGCTGGCGGGGACACCTCCTCCTCCCCAGCCAGGCCCGGGCACCCTCCCTGTTCCGTTAGCCACACGGGAAGAGTCCGGGGGGCAGGCGGAGCGGTGGCGCGATCGGACTGCTGGGGAAGGGAGACCACCCGGCAGGCAGGCTGTGATAAGTGGGATATCCGACGCTCGTGGGCAGCCCAGCTCAACAAGTGGTGGTGGGCTTGCCCTCTGCATTATCCGGATAATTCCTACCAAGCATTCAAGTCCGCCCAGAGGGTCTGCCCTCGGCTTGGAGCGGGCAACAAGACCTGCCCAGCAGCGCTGGCAAAGAGGGGTATCACCACCCCCGGCTCGGCACATCCCCGAGAGAGACACGCACACACACTTACACACTCACGCTCCCCACCACGCTGCCCCTGCCCTCACCGCGCCGGCCTGGTGACACGCAGGGGGCGATTTGGCCCCCGTCCTGGCAGCGCGGTAATGGGTGGCGGGGGCGAGGGGTTGACTGGGCCGGCGCCGTGGGAGTGGCTCCGGCGGGAGGTCGTCCTCCACCGCCCCCAGGCTGGGAAAGCCGGTGTCTCCCGGTCTTCCCGGCTCTTACCTCGCTGGAGCGGCCGCGACCCCGATGCTGGTGCAACGCTCTTCGCTGGCTCCGCGCGTCCGGCGGCAGGATGCGCGCGAGGTTCCCCGGGCGCCGTCCGGTGTCGTCCAGCCGAACCACTCCGCGCCCGTGACCGTGGCTGCAGCCGCCGCCGCCGCCGCGCGAGCCGCGAACTCGGAGAGAGAGGGTGGGCAGGAGGCGGGGCCGGGGGCGGGGCCTTCCCGCCTCCGTGCTGCGAACTCCCGCGGGCTTTGGGACCCTGCGGGCGCTGGGTTCCTCCCCTCAGCTGAACCCCTCTGCGGGTAACCCCCCTTCGTGAGGTTTGCAGGTGGAGAGTTTGGGGCTGGGATAGGGAGGAGAGGCTTTCGGAGACGGCATAGGGCTTGGCTGAGACCCCTGAGCTTTGGGTCAGACTTACCTTCAACTTTCAGCTGTTATTGCTATCGCTGCTAAATGATGATAACCACAACAACGGCATCTAGTATTTATTGGTCACTTAATGTGCACTATGCACTATTCAAAGCGCTCTGCGTGTATTAAGTCATTTGACACCCCCACGGCAATCCCATTTTACAGATGGGAAAACTGAGGCACAGAGCAATGACCGGATGTGCCCCAGGACACACAGCTGGAAAATGTCAGAGCCAGGATTGCAGCTCCGGTCTCTGCGGCTCCAGGATCTGTGCTTCAAAGCCTCACCATGCTTTTTGTGTGTGTGGTGTTAAGCAACTTGCTCCTTAAAGGCAGAAGGCCCGGCACATAGTAGGTGTTTAGTAGGCACATGTATTTGTTGAGTGAATGACTAAAGTTGTTAAGGGGGAAAACATAAAAAAGAAAAAGAAAAGAAAAAAAGAAAGAAAGAATGCTGGCGAAACTGGATCAGTGATATGAAAAGATGAGAGACGGGCATAGCAACCCAGCCGGCAGACGTCTCTCCTGCAAGGTCTGCATTTAACACTCCCAGCAAAGGCCGGGGACACCGCCCTGGGGTCCATGTCCTGCAGGGTCATCTCTGCTGGGCGGCAGCCACGTCCTCAGGCAACTGCAGAGTGTATTTGGGGGTCAGCAGGCTGCCAGAGGGTGGGTTTGAGGGCAGGGGTGGCTGGGGCTGTGGGTGTCTGCCCTCCTGGCCTGATTGAGGGATGTGAGAATGTCCACCTGCGCCGCAGGTCCTCTTCCATCGGTGTGATGCTAGTCACGTTGCAATGCCCCTGGTGAAGCAGCAGACCCACTACCTGCAGAAGGCATCCTTTAAAAGGAAAATAGTTTCTAGGGGTGCTCATGGCCTCCTCCCAAGTCATTCTGTGGGAGGCAAGTTGGGGAGACCTCAGGAGGTGGGTCGTTGAGAGAAAAGGAATTGACTTCAGTATGAATCTGCTTCTGACTTACTGTGTGACCTTGGGCAAGTTACTTAACCTCTCTGAGCTTCAGTTTCTTCCTCTATAACCAGGGCTGCCTTCATTGGCATGTGACCTGTGCACACAGCCCTGCTCTTAGAAAGGCCTTATTCCTGCTTTAATGATCTGCTTTTGCCATCTTAAAATTTTTAATCATTTAAAAATAAGGTGCAGCATTTTCAGTTTGCACTGGACCCTACACATTACGTAGCTGGCGTTGGTCATAAGACCCACCTCACTAGGTTACTGTGACACTTCCCTGAGATAATACCTCCCACATGGGTTTCCCTTCCTCTGCCCTGGTCTTAGAGACGAGTAGAAGTTTACCAGGGAGACAAAGGGATGGGAAGGGAGTATCAGGCAGAGAGGCCAGCACGGGCAAAGGTCTGAGAATATGAAGTTACATTCAGGGAAAGACAAATGCTCTGGGGTAAGGTGGGGGCGGAGAATGGAGGTAAAACCAAAGGGGCAAATTGGGGTCAGTGTGAAAGCGTTTCCCGTTCTTTTAAAGGGTTTGGGCCTCGGCTCGGGGACCTGTGAGCAGAGAGCGCTAGAAGGGGAGGCAGGTGGGCACTAAACACCAACACCCTGAGCCCGCCGTTCCGCCTGGACTGGTTCAGGTGGTGAGACAGGCAGTGGATGGCGTGGGCAGGAGCCATGCTTGGAGGCTGCCAGTAGGGTGTGTTTGAAACGCTCGCTGTCAACATAATGGGAAAATGCTGTAGGTGTCACAGCCAGCAGCTGCGCTTGGGGACTTGGGGACTCTGGGCCTGATAAATAATGGAGCAGCCCTTCGTGCCTGGGTCTTTTTCTAGCCTTTCAATAATTCATGCATTCCACATGGGCTGAGAAGTTTCATAAAACCTCAGCCTTTTTTCTGAATCCTGGGACAATCTGAGCAAATCTGATGGCTTCATGCATTCGGTCTTAATTAGAAACATACATACACATGAGCACGTCCAGCTTTGCAAAATGTGCCTTGTGTTCAAGTCAAGGAAAATGACCAGTATGTCTCACAGCGGGGCAGGTCCGGCCAGGCCCCTGGGAGGTGGAAGTGGGTGCTAGCTGCCCCGGGGCGAAGGGGCTGGGGGGAGGGTCCACGGGGTGTGCACTCCCCGGGAGGGACTGCAATTTCGGTGCTCAGTGCCCTCCCTGTGGGAGGAGTTTCCTACTTCGCCTATTTGAAGTCAGGCTTGTTCAGAGGGCCTGCTTTGGCCAATGCAATGTGAGCAGAAGTGACATGTGCCACTTCCAGGGAAGTTCTAGGAGTCACCGAGTCCTTTGCCATCCTGTTTCCCCTGCCTTTGGGATTACGGAGACATGGCACAAGCAACCTTATGTGCTAGGACATTACTAGTTCCTATGTCTAGGTGAGGAAATGGAGGCTTAAAGACATACTTTGACCTAGAAATGGCCAGCTTACAGCACTGGCAAGAGAATGGCATGTTCAGGCTCCATCCGCCTTAGCATCTCTCAGGCCGTGATTGGACCCGGCGGCCAGAGCCTTCAGTCCAGCTGTCAGGACCCGGGCACGCAGGGTCTGCTCTCAGCAGGGGAAGCAGGGAGCTGTTTGGGGGGCCACACATTCTGGGTGACTAGGCAAACAGGAAGGCCGGGGCACCAGGGTCGCTGGCCATGAGGTATCTAGGGCTTAAGGAATAATGGGCTTTAAGAAGCAGGGGGTTGAGTCTCTTTTTCCTCAAGGGAGCCTGGGTCACCAGGTGCTTTTAGCTGCCTAGCCAGGGGGGACGTCGCAGGTGGGCTGTGCTTTCGGGTGTGCCACATTTCCTCACCTGCCCTTCCTTGCCCATGGATTCAGTCCCGGAAGTTCCCTCTTTTCTCCTAGGACTTGACCTTGCTGGTGGGGGAGGGGTTGACAGGGACACTGGCTCTAGCACACTGGTTCCCCATGGTTCAGACCCCAGCATGCCTGTCCTTTCCCACCACCTCTCAGTTCAGTCTGAGATGTTTTCCATGCCCCCAGCTGACACCCCCCCCCCCCAGAGGGCCTCGTCAGGCCTCCACATGGGGCCTATTAATAACTGATTTCTTCTCTTCGGTTAGAATGTGCCCCCTCCTCCTCCTGAGGCAGCAGAGTGTGAAGCCTGGTGAGTTCACACAGCCATTCCTGTCCCTGCTAGGTGGCCGGGTGGCCATTCATATTCCCACTGGCCTTTCTCCAGGCCGCCCTCCCGGCTTTGCCAAGACCAGCTGTTCAGCCTCTACTCTCCTAATTTGTCCCCTTGGCAACTCGGTCACTGCTTATCCAACAGTCCAAGGGCAGGGGAGCCTATCGGCGGAATGAAGACTCCTTTCCATTTTGACTTCTGAGAAGCAGCTGGGTGTTAAAGAGAATGACACTGAGGGGAAGGCCCCATGCGGCTGAAGACCGCAGGGGCAGGGAAGAGGCCTTGGCAGGGAGGGTCTCAAGGTGGCCCAGGACACTGGCGTTCACACGGGCCAGCACCTGGCCAACTCCCTGCAGCGCCGGGAGCCAGGCTCCTGGGGGAGGATCTTTGTGGGAGGCGGCAGCGGCCTCCTAACCTCAGGTTTTCCTTGCTCTCTGCTGAGCCCTGTGAAAGCGGCCTGTCCGGTGATTCACACCCTTGGGGCTCAGGGAGACGCCCATCTCCTCTGATAAGGGAATCCATGGCAGCAAGGCACAGACTCCCATGAGCTGAGGTGTGCAATGGGCCCGGCGGCTCTTCCCCCTTCCTTAGAGCACTTCCAGAGGCTCTGGCCACCAGAAGAGGACCGTGGGGCTTGTAAGCCCAGCACGCTTCTCGAAGGCTCCAAGGGCGGGGGGGTGGAGCTCAGCTCACCTGAGGTTCCGTGAGGTGGCTGGTCACTTTGCCTCCCGCAGGGCAGCTGCAGGGTGGCCATCAGCAGCTGGTGGGCCGAGAGCCCTGGTGGCGGGGCTGGGAGTGAGGAGAAAGGGGGACCAGGAAATGAGACGTGAGCTATGCCGGAGCTCCGAAAGCAGGGCCAGGCTCCAGCCGCCTCCCCCATTACCTGGCTCCAGAGATGACAGAAAATAGCGTCTTCAAGGGCCATTTCCTGGCTTTGAAGTTAATGGAAAAAGCTTTGAAGACTAGGAGTGAGGGTGGTTTTCTGAGCAGGCAGCATGTGGGAAGGCAGCTCGGTGCCACGGAGAAGACAGGCGCGCCTCCTCGAGCCACGACAGTCCTCCAGCCCTGGGCCAGCTTACGAGGCCCTTAGGCTCCCAGACTGGGCTGAGTCAGACCCCTCCCCCAGGCCGTGCCTAAAGCTTGGGACAAGGACGACTTTTTGTGGGGCCATCTGGCAGTGGGGATCAAAAGCATTGCAACTGTTAGGACCCTTTGACCCAGTAATTCCTCTTCCACGAATCTTTCAGTGTTCATCACAGCCTTGTTTATGGTAGTCAGAAAGAGGAAACTCCCTCGACAATCTGGTGGCATGGATCTACTGTTTGGGAACCACTTAAGATAAGTATGTTATAGCCATAGGATGGACTATCATACAGTCATTAAAAATCAAGTTTTCACTTTAAGGATAAAAAAGATGCTCACAGTGTATAAATATCACTTACATTTATTATATTTATATATTTATTAGCTAGTTACATGAAAATTTGGGCACCGAGATTTATATAACATGACTTTGTGAAAAAATAAAATTACGTACATAGACACACTGTGAAAAATAAAAAGAACTACAAGGAATTATGTCGAAGTGTTTGCCACTGTTATCCCTGGAAGAGAGATTAGGGGTAATGATTGGGTTCTTCTTCATACTTTTTTATATTGTTCAAAGTTTTCTAAATTATGAGCACAATTTTATAATAAAAAATAACATTTATTATTATTTTAAGATATGGTATAGCATATGTAACATAAAATGTACATTGACATTGCTGTGCAGCCATCGCCATCACAAAAACATAATATTTTAAGTGTACATTGAAACTTGAAGTTCTCTGTACAGGTGGAGGTAGAAGGCTGGAAGCCAGGATTTTCAAACTGCAAGACGAACGTCTCTCAGCCCTCCCCTGAAATTTACTCACCCGCAAGCTGCAGTCTGCGACCCAGAAACATCGAACCCATCAGTCAGGACTGTTGTGATGGCAAGTGAGAGAAAACCAGCAAAGGCAATGAAGTGACTCAGGCAACTGGCATCTGGGCTGAGAGAGGACGGTGGGGACAGGTGCTCAGAAGACAACTGGGGAGACAAGAAGGGACAGGCGTCGTTTCCCGAATCAACAGAGGCTTGCCACGCAGAAGCTAAGGCGGGACACCTGTGATGCACCAGCCCAGGGCCCTTCCTAAGGCTGCCGTAACTATGACGCCATTTTTTTTAATTAAGAAATTTTTTTATTGAGGTAAAATTCACATAACATAAAATTACCCATTTTAAATGCCAGTTTTGGTGGCAGGCAGGGCATCCGCGATGCTGTGCAATCGCGTCTTTCTCTAGTTCCACACACTCTCGTTGCCCGAAAAGGGAAACTGTGCCTGGTAAGCAAGCCCTCCCCATCCCCTCCTTCCCCAGCCCCTGGCTACTGCCAATTCCCTTTTCGTCTCTGTGGAGCTACCTTTGCTGGGTGTTTCCTATAAATGGAATCATATAAGAAATAACCCTCTGTCTGGCTTCTTAACACTTAGCACACTCTTCAAGGCTCAGACTCACTGTGGCCTCCATTCTGCATTTTTGACGGCCGATATTCCGCTGTGTTACTGTATATACTGCAACTCGCCTATCCATTCAGCTGTCTGTCGCTGGACACTAGAGTTGTCCCACCTTTCGGCTCTGGGGACTAGTGCTATTACGAACATGTGTGCACCTTATATGTTTGAACACCTGTTTTCAATTCTATCCATTAGGTGCCCGTGCCTCGGCGTGGAATTGCCAGATCCTGTGGTAATTCTGTCTCTGTTTCAGAGGAACTGAACGGGCGCTTTTCACAGCGGCCGAACTGATTGACATTCCCACCGCAATGCAGATGCACGAAGGCTCCGAGGGCTGCGCTTTCTCCATGTCCTTGCCAACACTTGTTATTCCTTTTTTCTCACCACGGCCCTGCTGCCGGGTGTGAAGTGTATGACAGTCCCTTTGAGGGGATGGTTAGCGACAGTGAGGATGGCAGAGCTCGTCCCCCGAAACCCGAGTGCTGTGGCTTTTCCTGCTGCCCTGGCTCTCCTTTCAGGCCAGCCAGAGGTCTGCACCGTCACCGGGCTTGGTATGAGGACGTGAAACTCCCTCTGGGCACAAAAAATTGCCCTCTCCAAAAACAGACCTGCCTCAGGTTATCTACAAGCCTCTAGCTTCTGGAAACCTTGATTAAGAATGACAACCCCTCAGCCATTACTTGTAAAGGTCCTCTATTCTGCTCCCGCGTGAGGTTAGAGCCCAGCCCCACGGTTCCCTCAATCACTGCCAAGTACTGGGAAATGTCTAAAATGTCCTGGTAGATTTGTCCATCCCAGGAGAAAGTTTAGCTGAGCCTGGCTTTCCTGTCCCTTTTCGAGACAGTGTTACTTACGGGTGGCCCACTGGGGTAAATGCACAGGGCTGTCGGCAGCTGGGGGCGCTGGCTCCCGGGCTCCCGGGCTCCGGGAGGCCGTCCCTCTGTGCACCCGGCACTTGTTCGGCGCGGGGGATTACGAGCATGCGCTCTGGAGTGAGCCGGCTCGGAGGGTGCAGAAATTACTTGCTCCCTGTAAGTGTTGGTGTCCTAGTTTGAAAACTATGTCCATCACACACACCTCTAGGGCTTGTTGAGAGGATAAAGGAGACAATATATTCAAAGTGCATAGACAGGGTCTGGCAAAACAAACAAACAAAAAACAAATGTAACTTATTTTTTAGGTTTTTAAAGCCTGCTCTATTATAAATCCCTGTGGGGAGGACAGGGTTCCTAGATGGTCACAGTCATCTACCAAAGTGCCAGGCACGTTCCCCGGAGCAGGTGTTGTCGGCATGAAAGCAACAAAAGAGAAAATGTTTCCTGGGCACCACTGGCACTCCTGGCGGTGAGTAACCTAGGTTAGCCAGGACCCCTCCAAGGCCCACTGGGGCGTTGGGTGCTGGGAAGGTAAGTGCTACGTGCCCAGAAGGGCGGACTGGGGATACTAGCTTAAGTTTCACCTGGTTGGGGGTCTCCTGTGGGTTTGTAGGCAGTGCCCACCTGTGGTCAGAGTCAGAAAGGTCCTCACTCCCGGGCTAAGTGCTGGTCTCCCTAGTGAGGCTTAGCAGTTTTCCAACGGGTGGGTCAGGACAACCTCAGAGGATGGAGACAGAACCTCTAACTCATTCCCACGTTCTCACGGGGTGGGGGGAGGGCGGAGACCACCAGCCTCCCCCAGGGGAAGGAGGAGGCAGCCCAAAGCTCCCGGCAGTGTAGGACAAATTCTAGCACCTGAGGCTAATCAGGGCTTCTCCACCCAGCACCGTCCAGGTTTGGTTGGGGGTGGGGACTGGGCTGTGCACTTCAGGAAGTTTAGCCCTGTCTCTGGCTTCCACTCACGCTATGTCAGTGCACCCTCACTCCCATTCGTGACAACCAAAAATATCTTGAGTCATTGCCAAATGTCCCCCGGGCAGAAAAATCACCCCTGGCTGAAGACCACTGGGCCAGATGTCAACTGAGGCTGTTTTCTGCCCAGACTTCTGCTGGCTTCAAAGCAGGGGCGGGGGGGTGGGCAGTGACCCCACTGTGGGAAAGGCTACCCTGGCTCTGAACCCCAATAAAGTTTTGCACTAGTGAAAGAACACCGCACCCCCACCTCCCCACTCCCCCCCAACCCCCACCACCGCAATTCTTTTAGTTACTTAAAACCAAACACCTTACTATTGCAAGTCTTAATTTTCTCCTTGGGGCAATGTGGTCTGGTTATGAAACCAGAGGACGGAGCCTTGCTCCTCTTCTCCTGACTCTGACCCACTCTTTGTCTGATGTCAGCTTGGTCACTATTGTCCCTCCGGGCCTTGCTTTTCTCATAAAGACCCTGCCGCAGCCAGTGGTGACCATCCCCAGATGGACACTTCTGGATCTCGAAAGCAGCCTCTGATGGAATGGACAGGGTGGGGCGGGGGGTGTCCCAGTTCTTCCTGTGATGGCATAAGACAGATCAGTGTTCTTTTCTTTATTATTTAAATGAGTAAGCTGAAGATCCGAGGGACTAAAGGCACTCACCCATGGTCACTCCGTAAGTTCAAGACTGAACTGGCATTCCTTCACTCCTTTGCTCGCTCGGCGTACCTGGAGTGGGGCGGGGTGGGGGGCGATCCAGCTGCAAGCTCCCCACCACAGGAGCGACATGTTTTTGACCAACGGACTGGACCCCACGGGGGGCCCCGACACCAGCCCCGAGGGCATGTCGCAGCAGAGTTTCCTGAACATCATGGGAAAGGAAGGAGCATATTGGTCCTTCCTCTCTGGGGTCTGCCAGGGCTGCACTATGCATCCCTATCAGCTCCTGTCCTGGGACTCTCCCTCCTGAGGCCCTGAGATTACAAGATTTGTTAACTCTCCGGGTGAGTTTTAACCCCTCAGGACACCCCAGGCCTGAAGGCCTTTCTCAAAAGAGTAAGGAGATGGGACTATATCAGTGGTTCTCAACGGGTCGGGGGTGATTTATCTCCCCAGGGAACATTTGAACTGGTGACATCTTGGTTGTCACAACTTGGGGAAGGGGTCATTGGCACCCAGTGGGCAGAGGCTAGGGATGCTGCTAAACGTCCTACAAAGCACAGGACAGCCCCCCACAACAAAGACTAATGAACCCCAAAATGTCATGGTGCCAAGGTTGAGAGACTGTGAAAGTGATAAAATGTCAGGTTCACGTGCAGCCCCCAAAGGGGGGTGAGGCGCAGTGGGGCAAGTTCAACAGAAGTGTCAGACTGCAGGGTCGCCCTCCAGCCCGGTTTGCTTCGGGTGGTCCTGGTTGATGTCCGTGGCCCCGGCGGAAGGAACTGGTCTCTCTTTTACTTTCATAAGTGTCCTGGTGTGGACAACTGTTACCTAGTCAGTCTGTCATTAGGCACAAACAACAGCCACTCCCTGTGGAGGCAAAAGCCCCTGGACATGGGACAGGGCTCTGTTCCTTTTGAATCACAGAAAAGCCTGGAGACAGGTGAGTGACAGGTGCCTGGGGATGGGGGCGGGAACAGTCACAGAGACACAGAAGCCCCTCAGGGCCTTTGCAACCAAATGATCTTCCTAACTCACTAAATGATTACTCTGTGTGTGTGTGTTGTTGTTTTTTTTTCAGTGTAATAAAATTTCCCAGCATCTCCTCGCTGGCCTTTATTGTGTTCTGTTCTGTTTTGTTTTGCTATAAATTGTTCTTGCTGCGGCAGTAGGTTTTGTGCCAGTGGTTCCTGGGAAGGGCTTCTGGAAAAACTGCGCCTACAGGAGCTTTTTGATGTCGAGCTCTCTCCCGGACCTGTCCCCTTACCCAGGTCATTCCTGCAGGCCTTCTGGAGGCCGAGCTGGTTCATAGAAAGGTCCTCACTCTGGTCTCATTGAGTCAAATGTCCTTGCCTAAACCAGCTGTTGGGAAGGAGAGCGAGATTCCTGTGACTGGCTTACGCCGAGGAACATCCACCCGCTGTGGGCCTAGAGGACCCAGGGAGCACGTGGTTCCCCCAAATCAGCTCGGAGCCGGGGTTCCGTTAGCAAAGGGGAGCACAGGAGCAGCTAGCAGCTAGGCTTCCCCCCTCACGAACCGTGAGGTCCATACGCCAGTTAAAGTGTCTGCCCCGCCCCAGCCCCTCCTCAAAGGGGACTTCCCTTTGCCCATCTCTTTGATGACGGGCCCAGGAGGCATGTGTTGTATCACATGGTCATGCCCCTCGGCCACAGGTGACTGGATTGGAACTGGGAATCCAACGGCCCAGCAGGCAAATCATGGGCTTGCCGGGGACCAGTGACACGGCCTCACCAGGAGCGTACTAGGCCAGCAGAATCCCTCTCTGGGGAAAGACCCAGAGAGACCCGCTCAGGCCGAGGGGGACCAGGAGGAGGTATGGTTGGTGGGAGTTTTGAGAAAACAGAGAAGCTGAGGGACCAGAAGCACCCTCAGAAGGTTCCATCCTGTGTGCTTCCATTTATATCACACTTTTGACATGACAAAATTATAGCTCTGGAGAAAGATCAGTGGTTGCTAGGGCTGTGGTGGGGCTGCAAAGGAGTGGCACAGTGAGTTCTTTCTGGATGGAACAGTCTCGATCTTGAGCACAATGGCGGTTACATGAACCTATGCGGACGGTAGAATCTCACAGTGCCACACACAGAGACACACAGACACACAGACACACACACACACGGCGTGTAAAGCCTGGTGAGGTTTGAATAAGTTTGGCAGTTTATCTAATGGTATTTCACTTGGTCAGTGTCCTGATTTTGATAATATACTATGGTTATGTAAGATGTTATCACTGCGGAAAGCGGGGTGGGTGGGCACGTGGGCCTTCTCTGTATTATGTTTGCAAATTCTTTCGAGTCTTAAATTATTGTGAAATGAAAAGTTTTAAAATGAAAAAGAGAAGCTGAGATGCTAACACGAATGACGGAAGAAGATCCAGCTCCCAAGCTACCTCCAATGCAGAGGCTTCTGTGTTTGTTGCAAACCGAGGAGCCTGAGCAGAGCCAACTCTCGGTGTGTAAGTCTCTGCCTGCATTTTTGGTTATTCCTTAGGAAAAAATCACCCAGAGCTGTGCACAAGCACATTTTAAAGACTTTTGGCAATTGTGCCAAATTGCCCTTTAGAGAGGTGGTCCCCATCTATATTCCCATCCTCAGGGCATGAGAGTGGTGTCCCTAGCTCTTGTCAAAATTGCATTTTAATCTTTAAACAAAGCTTGATCTTTGCCCAGTTGATAGATACAACATGGTATCTCACTGTTCTTTTTTGTCCCTGAATTCTAAATTATTTTTTTGGACCACGTTGGACCATGTAATTGGCTGCTTACCTGGAGACAGGCTTGGCTTTAGCCTGTAAGTTGGTCACTTTCATGAAGCTGCATTTCACTCTTATGCCCCTAACTCGGTCAAGATCACTCAAGAAAGACCATGTGGAAATTTATCCTTTTAAAACACCCAAAATGTTGATGAGGACATCATTGCTTATATGGCTCTGTCTCTCATCTATGTAATAACATCGTATCTAAGAAATTTCCTCTGAAACTTGGTGCTAAGAGAGGCTCGTTGCTCCCAGAGGCACACGTCAGCGCCCCCGGGACCCCTTCGGGGCTCCCTGGGACTGAGCAGGGCCTCCCCTTTTCTCGGCTGCTAGGAAATGCAAAGCCCAGTTTGAGGATCAGCAACAGCAATTTTGTTAACTCTTATGGGAAATAGATTTATGTTTTTATGGTGTTCAGTCCTGATCTTCTATTTTTATTTCATAATTCACATGGAGTGTGTTTCTTGCATGCCTTTCCAAATCCTGCGGAAAAGGTAAAAGCCAAAATTTCTCTTGATGATAAACCCTGGTAATCAACACGTCCCTAAAACATAGACCAGACCTGGTACCTTAATAAAGTGCTCACATAAATATTTGTTTAATGAACGAATACACAAGTGAATGAATGCACTTGACAATGACCAACTAAGAAAGGCATTGACATTGACTGAAAAGAAACATGAGTTACTCGTTGATCCAAGAGCGGGAATATGTTACCATGGAAAGTAGGCCTCCCAGAAGCAAAACAAAAGGAAAAAGGAACATGGAGTCTCAGAAATGTTCAGCCTTTTTATTTCTAAAAAATGACCCATAATACCTTCAAAATTTCAGGAACAAAGATGTTCATTACTCAGTTGTTTAAAGTAATGTAAAAACTGGAAATAACCTACAAGTCCAATAATGGGGGAATTAGTAAGAAAATTATGGTGATCTGTTTAATGGAAAGTTGTAGCCATTTAAAATGTTCAGTACAAACAGTTCTTAAGGACTCGAAGAAAAACACGTGCAAGAAAAATGCGTCCTGGAAAAAGCAGGATACGGTATTGGTCATTCATGATGTTCACCGCAGGGTGAGCACGGAAGGAAGAGAATGAACTACAGTGGTATCAGCGGTAGTCTCTAGGTTGTGCGATGATGGGTGGATTTTATTATTTTATCTTGAATTTCCCACATCCTACAAGTTTTGGATAATCAGCATCTATGTTATACTAAGAGGAAAAGGCTTAACTAAAAATAGAAAAGGAAAAGATACAAAGCCATAGTAAGGTTACTGAAATGCATTTTGGAGCAAGGGTCTCATTCCTTTGAAAGTGCAACTGAAGTGTTTTCTTGCTTCCCTTCCTGACAGCAGAGAGGGCCTTGAAAGGCCCACCTTCCTGTGGTGTGGTGGTTTTTTTTTTTAAATGCAAGGTTGAGCTTAATTCCCCTCCCCTACACAATGGGCTGGACTGAGTGCCTTACTCCTAACGAACGGAACGCAGGGGAAGTGATGAGTGACTTCCAAGAGAAGGCCATAAAAGGTCCTGCGTCTTCCTTGCTGCCTCTTGGATCGCTCGCTTTGGGGGAAGCCAGCTGACACGTGAGCACATTCGAACAGCCTGATGAGAGGCCCACGTGGTGAGGAACTGAGGCTTCCTGTCAATAGCCCTGAGAGTGAGCCTTCTTCGAAGCAGGTGCTCTGGCCCTGGTCAAACCGTTAGGTGGCTGCAGCTCTGGGTGACACCCTGGCTGCAACCCCATGATAGACCCTTAGCCAGTCCGCCCAGCGAAGCCACTGCCAACTTCCTGACCCACAGAAACTGTGAGATAGTAAAGCTTTGTTGTTTTAAGTTGCTAAGCTTTGGAGTAATTTGTTACACAGCAATAGGTGGCTGATACGTGTGGTAAATATTAACCCTGTGTGCAGGCATGTAGGGCTTATGGGTGTGTGGGTGTGAAGCTTCAAAATGACTCAGTTGGGTGAAAATTAGAATTTGTGATTTCCTTTGTTGCTTACTGCACTTTGACATTAGGTATCAAAACCTCTAAAAACGTTCATAGCCATTGACCAAGAACCAACTTTTTGGAATTTATCCTAAGGACATGGAAACCTCCCACAAGAACATAATCCGTAAGAGCAGGGATTTTTGTTGGTTTGGCTTTTTGCTGTTTCCTCGACTCCTAGAACAGTACAGGGTACCTAGTAGGGTGCAGTACATAGTTTTTGAAAGAATGAATAGATAAATGGAATAATTGGCCAAGTACGTGAAGATGCAAAGATTAGAATATTCATCATGATATTGTTTATGATAGTGAAACAATGAGAATCACCTGAATGTTAGGACGAAAGTAAACGATGGGTCAGCATGTATCAGAATGCATATATACAAAATGGAATATTACACAGCCCGTAAAAATAATTACGTGGAATCATCTATATTTTGTAGCGGAATCTTTCTTAGCTGATGTCTACTAAATGACCTGGATGAACTGACATTTTTTTCTCTACCAAAAATGAAATAATTCCCATGACATGCTGAACATCTCATTTTCCTCAAATTCTGTTTCCTGACGTCTCCATGCAATTTTGCTCCCACCGTGACTTACCATGAGCCAGTCAATTTATTCCCGAGACTTCTGACACCCGCTCTGTTGTTTTGTATTTAAGTAGTAATTTAAGCAAATACCACATAAACTGATGAAATACAACAAAAAAGAACAGAGTTTTTTTGATGAGCACAAAATAGAATGTTTAAGAAAGATAATAAAGGTGAGGTTTTAAAATTCATGGAGCTAGTTGTGGGCAAGGCAAATACAAAAGATGAGAAAATATTGCAGAAATCTAGAAAGACTGTATTCAGGTTGCTTTGTGAATATTTTTCTTCTCTTCGAATAAACTCAAATAGGAAATTTTAAGTCCAGCACTATGGGCGTGGCTTATGCCAGGATGTTTTCATCCTTTCTAAGTGCTCGCGCATCTATAGGCGTCACGTAACAATGAAATGTTTGAAGCGTGTGCATATCAGTGTTGTGTTCCCGGCTTTCGATGCTCAGCTTTGAGTTCCAGTGGAGTTCGGTAAGGGGGTCCCATCATGAAAAGGTACACAAAATAATTAATAAAATTAAATGAAGTGAGCAAGTTATCAGCGGTTTAAGCATGGCAGTGGTTATCTGGGGATGGTGAGATTTTCTTTTCCTTATCTGTGTTAGCTGCGAGAATCAGGTGTTATTTTTATAAATTTTCTAAAATTTCTAAAAGCATTTTCTAATATCATCAAAAAGCGTCCCTGCAGTATTCTGCCCTGACCTTCCACCCTTGGCCGCCCAGTGCAAAGAGATCGGTGCTTTCACTTGGCCGAGCTCCCTACACAACCCAGTGGTTGCCTCACCCGGCCAGCCTTCAGCTCCCCTCGCTCCTCACGCTTCCTGGGGTTCACCTGCATGCACGCGGCTCTGCTCGTTGTCGACATCTGGGGGCGCTGCCCTGTGGTGAGAGGGTGGGCCCCCGGCTCCCTGCCACTTGCTCCTCCCTCTCGGGACCTCCGCAGGCAAGAGCCAGCCAGGGAGGGGCGGCTGCAAAGGGACCTGACAGGTTCCGAGAATCGCAGCACTCATCTTCTCTCTCCACCCACACCCAGACAGCTTAAAGAAAAAAAAAAGGGTCAGGTGAAGGTGGGAGAGAGGCTTCCGGAAACAGTTACAGAAGGACCTTAATCTCATAGGCACCAGAGTCAGCCAAGAGATGGGGTGGGCTCTGAAGGGAGCCCTGGAGGGGACAAGGCCCCAGGATGGCCCTGCGTCCCCCTGCCTGGGCTGCCTCTTTGGTCTCCCGAGCGTGGCAAGGTCAGAAGTGCGCGGGACCTGGTGCCCAGCCTCGCTGTGCTGCTGAGGAGCTGTGTAACTGGGAGCCGGCTAATGATCCTGGGCTTCAGTTTCCCCATCTGTAAGACATGCACAGTGACTTCTATTCCGTGAAAGTGCCCCAAGGATCCAATGAGATGATTCTGGTGAAATTATGCAATGGTTGCTGGATAAGTTAGTCTCTCCCCGACACCCGCTTGCTGATTTCTGCCTGTTTGTGCCCTCCCCTTTTTATCTTTTCCTCCAAAGGGCCGCAGCATCCCTGCCTCCTCCTCCAGGAAGGCCCCCGGTGTGGCTCACATCTCTGCTCTTCCTGGTGGCTCGGTCCAGTGTTGCTCTCCCAGGGAATTGTTATTTGACCTCTCTGGACTCACCTTTCCTATTCTGTAAAGTGGACACAGTAAGGAAGACCTACCTCGAGTGGTCACTGTGAGTTTTAAATAAATGCATGTGAAGTAACCAGAAAAGTGGCTGGCAGGCTCACTTGGCGTGTGTGTGTGTGTGTTTATATATATTTATATAACGTATATATATTTCTTTCTTTCTTCTTCTTTTTTTTTTTTTGCTATTTTTGTCTTGTGTCTGAGTCCTTGAGCTACTGCGAGCTCTTCCGTTCCTTTAGAACCATATTGTTCTTTCCCCCCTCATGCCTAGAATAGGTCTCTCTGCAATGTTTTTTATCGAATTAGCTTTAAAAAAAGAATCTCAGGGAGACATCCAGTTCTGCTTTCTTGGAGCCAAAAGCCCTTCTCGCACACTCGTGCAGGCACGGCCCTGCTCCCTATGGTGTAGGCTCTCAGGATGGGGACACAATGTGAAAAGATAACTTTTGCCTACGCCCACAGGCATTAGCATTTTCAGCTGAACTGTAACTTCACTGCCAGAGCAGACTAGAGGCCAGAGAAAAGGCCCAGGGCTGTCAGCAATCTCCTAAGTGTGACAATAGGCAGGCACTGCCTCTAGGTGCTGGGCCGATGGGTGTAGAACCGAGAACTTGGGTTTCCTCGGCATGCCTGCAGCGCTCATGAAAAGGTTTTGAGTGCTGATCTTTGACTCATTCTTGTGCGCATATCTGGTCTCCTTAGTTGCTTGGTGACTACCTCAAGGGCACGGGTCAGGGCACAGTGATGGTTTGCATAGCACCTTGCTGGACTCAGCAACTTTGAGATCTGTGTGTTCATTTGCTCAGTCCACAAACATTCTTCTGAGTCCCCGCCATGCGCCCCTTTCTCATGGAGCTTATGTTCTGGTGGGAAAAGGCACACGCTCGCATGACTGGATAAACAAGATCGCGCTTTTGTGAGCTCACCTCTTAACCACCGAACCAGCATGCCGCGAGTCAGGCCGCGTGAGGCTGGTAGGCGGTGCGAAAGCTTGGGGTTTATTCTGAGGATTATGGGGAGCCCTGGGAGGGCTTTAAGCAGGGAAGAGACCTGCTTGGACCGGGTCACACTGGCTGCTGTGCAGACAGGGCCGTGGGGGACCCAGGGCGACCTTGAGGAGACAGGCAGAGAGAGCAGCGGGCGTGGAGCAAGCGCAATGGCTTGCTGCATGTTTCAGCAGCAGTGCCGCTGGCATTTGGTCTGGATTGTTCTCCGATGTGGGGGGCTGTCCTGTGCATTGCAGGATGTTTAGCAGCATCCCCGGCTATTGGCCTTTACCTTCTAGATGCCTGTAATACCTCCCTCCAGTTGCGACAACAAAAGTGTCTCTAGACATTGCCAGATGTCCCCTGAGGAGCAAAATCACCCCCAGTTGAGAAGCATGGCTTCAGAGCTGACCCAACAGGACTTGCTGATGGACTGGATATGAGTGGGTATGGACGGACATGTGATGGTGAGGCTGGGACTGGACAGAAGACTGTTTCTTGTTAATCCTCACCCGAGGATATGTTTTTACTGATTTTAGAGAGAAAGGAAGAGAGAAACATTGATGTGAGAAACATACATGGGTTGCCTCCCGTATGTGCCCTGACTGGGAATCAAATCTGCAGCCTTTCGGTGAGCTGGACAATGCTCTAACCCAACGTGCCATCCGGCCACGGCAGCACTGCCCATCAATTCAGGACAAGGACAGCTACATAGGGAGCCTGTCCCAGTCGCAGTGACACAGGCTGGAGTTCCTCCACGTGTCAGACTCTCACTCTCATTCTTCCAGCAGCCGTCCCCTGCACAGCTGCTTGGGGCAGACCTGGAGCTCCCAGAGCACAGTGGTGCTCGGGTGACGTGGGCTGTCTCCTGGAGCTCATGCAGAGCCAGCCTGGGGGCAGGTGGCCCGGAAGCAGCCAGGCTGGCCCTGCAGGGCACAGATGTGCTGTGGGAGCTGAAGCTGGATATTGGCATACTGCTCCCATCTCCCTCCCATGCTGCCCAGCTGCTCCTCTCTGTGAAAACTGAAGTCCTTCCTATTTCTAGGACATCCATCTTTAGCCTGCGGGGGGTCCCCACACGCCTCCATTCAGCCCTGTTCCTGGACTCTGAGGTTGGCTCAATGATTATCTTCACACCAGGGATCCCCTAATTAGCTGGTACACACCCTCCTTTCTCAAACAGAACTGACAGGGAGAAAACCCCAAGGCCACCCTCTGGCTGTAACCCAACCCTCCACTTGGTCTCGGTGGGTTTCTTGCCCTTGTAAGGAGCACTAACACTTCTTTCAGGAGGGGGGATCTGCTCTAATGCCCCAGCTTCCCCCTTTAGTCCCCACAGCGACCCAACAGGCAGCCCAATCGTCATCTCCTTTCGCATACGAGGGAATGGAGGTGGGGCAGGCACAAAGAACTTGCCCCTGACCAAACACTGAGTGGGATGCTGGGCTGTGTGGCTTCAGTTTTGCCCTGGCCCCCGAGGCTGCCTCTCCAGAGATGTGTGAGGGATGAAGGGGTGTGCGTGGGGTGCGGAGCAGCTTGCGGGCGCTGTGCCTGCAGGAGATGGCATGAGTGCCAGGCCTGCAGCAAGGACCTGGGCTTGGAGGGTGTGCCTGCGGGGACCATGTCAAGCTGAATGGCCTGAGTTGACTCAGCGATGGGCTGCCAGCCGAGCCAGAGGCTTCTCTATGTCACAGGTATTAGCTGTGTGGGGAAGAGGAAGGGACAGGCTTCCAGGGACAGCTGGGGAGCGGCAATCCCGAGACTGGTAGCTTATCGAGTCCTAATGGGGCTGCCTGTCCACCTCCTGGGGCTCAGGCCACATCCTGGCCTCTGTGGGGCCACAAAGACCAGACACATGTGAACATGCTGGAGTTGCCAGCACTTGGTCATTCACTTAGTGGGTGGGACGCGGCACCCAGAGCTGAGAAATTGCAGCACTGGCCCGCGTGGATGCACACTGCGGGGGTGGTGCAGATGGGGGCTGGGAGGGGGGAACACGAGGCAAAGCAGCCCCCCAAGAGGAGTCGAGGAAGCAGGCAGAGACGAACTCTGTCAAGGCTGACCCTCGCTTTTAGGAGTGTTGTTTTTGTTGCTGGTTTTTCTTTTTGAGGCTAATTTTCTCAAGAGTGTCGAGTTGTAAAATACCGGGATGTTGGAATGTTCCCTGCCTGTTTCGTCCCCCACTGTTTTGCACCCAGGAGTAAGGACAAGACGAGGGCTGCCGAAGCTAAGGGCGGCGCCGGTCCGGAAGCTGAGTCCTCAGTGCAGCCAACAGGACGGTGAACAGTATCTATTTCTGCAGGCAATTCCCAAGATTTGAGTGGAATTCCTTTTGAAATCCTTCCAGTGAAGGGGACAGCCCATCTTTGGACAATGTCCACATCGGCCAGTGTGTATCCCCTGCAGTTCAGGGGTGCAAGAGCGTAAGCTCCACGCAGGCAGGGGCCATGCCAGTCCTCCTCTCCCACCACGTCCCCAGAGCCTCAAGTGGCTTCTGCCCAAGCAGCTGCCCCATAAACAGCTGATGAATGAATGAATGAATGAATGACCTACCACTACTTTATTCCAGTAACTGCTTGGATTTCAATTCAAAGCATAAAGTATTTTAAGAAAAAAAAGTGTGGGGGGGGCGGCACTGGGGGAGGAAGAAGTGGGTAAAGGGAGAATACATGGTGATAAAAGGAGAATACAATATACAATATACAGTATATTATTGCAAAATACAATATACAGATGTATTATAGAATGTATATCTGAAACCTATATAATTTTATTAACCAATGTCACCTCAATAAACTCAATTAAAAAATTTAAAAATCCATCCAATTGTATACATTGGGAAAAAAAAAAGTGAACTTAGGTGGAGTGTGTGCGCAGAAAGTGTCCAGAGTCAAATTCTGGGAGACGAACGCTTGAATAACTGCGATGCCACAAATGATGCAAACGAGACTGAGTACACTAAGGAATGATCATTATATTTATTCATACACAGTTAATGTATCTAACAAAGCATATCATGCAAACAAAGATCAGAGGTCATACGAATTGAGGAAAGCGATGCAGTAAGTTATACATTCATCCCGCCCGCTATAAACCCAATGTCCTTTGACAGCTGAGTGGCCTCTACAATTGTCACTAGGTGCTTATTCAGAAGGAAAAACCTCCACCTCTGTCTCTTCCTCTTCCTCCTTCATACACATTTGGGGTCTTACACTATGTTTTTCAATAAACGATTTAAACATGGCATGTCTTACACACACACACACACACACACGCACACACATGCGCGCACACACGCTCTCACTATTATGTAGCAAAAGCAATGATTTCAAATGTTTCTGACCATCTATAAAAGTTATTCTGAAAGACCCTAACAGAAGGGATTTGAGGTGAATTTTTAGACCATTTAGACTTAAGAGAATAACTGCCTTCATGTATGATTTTCAACAGTCCACTAATCCCCTCAAGAAGAGAATCACATTCTTTCAGGAAGAGTACCAACAAAAATCTACGAACGATCACAGGAATAAATACTCCTAAAGTTCAGCAAAGGAGACAAAGACACAGTTATTTAATCAGAAAATGCGAAGCCAACTTTTGTCTTATTTTAGAAAAAAAGATTCTTATAAAGTGGACTTGATACTTATTTTTCTGAACAAGTAGGGTCTGTCTACTCACAGAAGAAATAACGCCAAAACGGACGCCCGCGGGCACGCCTGCTGCCGCCGCCTCCTCAGGGATGCTGCCGTGTTTCTGAGTTGCCCCGTGGGCAAAACCCTTACAGGACATCTCCGGATCTTCACCGAGTGTGAGAGACCTGGGGACCCCTGGGGACCGGAGACAGACCTGAGCAAGTGCCCCCCTCCCATGCCAAAAGGTGGCCACAGGGCAGTGCAGAACAAGGAGAGGGGCCCCAAGGCCCCCGGGGATGCTACCCTAGGGCTGCATCTGGAAGAGGACGATAAAGCCATCTTTCTATGGTCTGAAAGTTTCTAGACCTTAGACAGTTGTCCCCAGTGTTAGAAATACGGAGGCCATCAGTCTGCCATGCGGTTCCACCCGAACTTCCAGTCATTCTGACGGGACTCCACACCCCACTGGCATGGGTGATCCTGCAGAGCGAATGCAGGTCGGGGGGGCTCCAGCGGCCGCCGCCGAGGCCACCTCCAGGGTCCATGTGATTGGAATCTTATCAAATTGCCAGTAGTTTTATTTTAAAAGCTCATTTTTAAACAATTGAGTTATTAAAGTTCTCTATAAAAAAGTACAAAGAGCCCAGCATACCCAGTTATTCTACTGGAGTTAAATTTTTTCTTTAAGGTTAAAAAAAAAGTCTTTGGAATCCGTGGGCCTTAGTGCAGGGGCACTGTAAGGCTGTTGGATGGCTGAGTCCGCCCTAATGGTTATTAACTGAGACTTGATCACCCCGCTCAGAGGCACAGGGGACGCCCCCAAAGAGCCCCTGACATTATGGAATTAACAGAGCTGTGAAGGACGCTGTTTCTAGACAACGGCCTTCATTCATATGTAATTCAGGTAACCTTTCCCAATTTCCTGTATTTCTAACAGAAGAAATATACAGCACTCCTCACAGCAGCCCAAATGGGTAGTGACAGAAATGTTTACAGCCTGCTACATTTCATAAAATGTAACCCAAGAAACTCAAGGAAAATGTTTTAAAAAATATTTCCCAACACTACTTGTCACAGTGGTGTGCTGTCACTAATAACAAGAGGGTCCCTTCCCGTCACTAGATTTGTCACGCCTCCGCTGTTCCCATAGCCCTGTGGGCCCCTGGCTCAGTGTCCAGTTCGCGATCATGATTACTTGGTGTGCTCGGTGGGGCATCTCCTGCCCTGGCTGGGTTTAGAGAAATAGGAAATGGTGTGAACTGCACACATAAGAAATAAGTGACTTCATCAGATCCAAGTGAGAAAATGCCTGTCAGATGGTGTTGCCTTCCTGAGGCTTTAAAAAACCCGAGACTCTCACTTTCCCCCCTCTTCAGTACAGAGAAAACAAATCCCAGCAAAACACCTCTAATTTCTCTTGCTAAGTGGACCCAGGTGGGAACTGCATTGTTAGCTGTTTCTGTGACTTCCCCATCCATCCCCGGTTGCCGGCTGGTTGCCGCGGTGCTCACAACGAGCCCCAGAGGGAAACGGGTGGGGACCTGCTGCCTCCCAGGGTAGGTGGATGGTTTGGCTCGGCCACTGCCACGTAGGCAGGGGCAGGGGCTTCCAGCAGCTGGGAAGGATGCTGCTGGCCTTTGGAGATGTTTTCTGAGGAGGACTAGACTGTGCCCCGGCAACATACTGGCTCTCAAGGACCACAGGTGGTGACTTTCTTCTGCACCAACGACCTCCAATGGAAAGCCCCTAGAAATGGCAACAGCGTCCTCACCAAGATGCGCCTCCCTCCCCCTCCGTCCTGGCCTCCCCCTGCCACGAGCCTCCTTCCAGACGCACCCTGCTCCTCTCTCAACTCCTTACCCACCGCCGCCTCCGCAGACCTCTTGCTTCTCAGAACATCAGCAGGAGGGGCCTGCACACTCATTCGCCAGCAAGTCAGCCAGCTCCGCTGAGAGCTGTAGCTCAGAGAGGTGCGCGGCCGCCATTGGTTGGCCTGCATTCCTCTTGGTCTTTCATAATCTTTCAACCGCCTCAAGTCATTTCGAGAGAGCTCTTAACCCTCTGATCTACCAAAATTCCAAATAAGAAAGCTTCGTAAGAAAAGACAGACAGCGATCCTGCATGGCCTTGTACCGGGTCCTGGGGGTAAAAGAGAACTAGGTCGACGAGCAATCGCTTCAGTGCCAAGGGTCTCGCATCTACCTTTTCAGCTCGTTCTTGCTTTGAGTGAACCTGCCATTAACCTCTGAGGGAGGCACTCCAGATCGTTCCATTCAAACCAAACACCTAGTGGCTTTGGAGGTGGAGCCAGGCAGACGGGCTGCCGGCCTGCAGCTCGGAGGGAAGCTCCACGGCTGGGCAGCAGCCGCCTTCCAAGGGAAAACTGCAGGGAAATCAGGTGGCCTTTGGGAGTCACAGGGCGATGAGTCCGGGGGAGACGCAGATTGTGCGAGATTCTGCTGCGGGCCTGGACTGCCACAGGCCCTGGTGACATGGGCAGTGCCCGGGGGCTGGGACTCCTGGAGCCCCCAGTTACCCGACCTTGTGAGGCATCCTTCTTATTCCAGCCTCTACCAGGGCCCTTCCCTGTGCTTTTACTCATGCAACGCCCGTGGAGTGGGCCAGCGCCGTAGAGTTTCACACGTGCCGCGGCGAACAGTTTTGGGAGTGGTTACCCACAGGACTGACTTTTTCAGCAATAAATCCAGTACACAGCTCTGTACCAAACAGGCTATGTCACGGTGACACGTCACGGGGCCCACGTTTTTACTATTCATCCTCAAGCCTGCTGTCCCTGGGCCAGAGTGCCGGGCCCACAGACAGGGAGTTTTCTTTGAAAACTTCGTTATACATTCAGAAAGAACGCAAGCCTGCTGAGATGCTGAAACTGCTTCCTAGAGAAATGTGAATGGTTTGGAAGCGTGCCGGCTATTCCCCGGGAAGCCCGAGCTTGCTGCCGGCGTGAACGGGCAGGCAGCGTGGGGCTCGGCACGAACGGTCCACAACCTGTGTGCTTTTCGGGGTCTTCCTCCCCTTGGGGGCTTGGCTGGGGACCCGTCCTGCTGCAGTCTTGTTCTGGGCATGGTGACTGGCTCTTTTGTTCCTTAGGCTCTTTCTAGAAACTGGTCCCTTTTCTATCAGATCCAATTGAGGTGCACCTGGTGAGAACATGTCCCCAAAACATTCACTGACCAGCGGGACTGCAGTTCTGAATGTGCTAGAGCCCCTCGGGGGTTCTGAAGTCCACAGCCCATCAGAGATGGCAGGGAAGTTGCTCTTTTTGGGTCGGACTTGTTCCCTACCCATCTCTCCCCACTGTCAGGGGTTCCCAGGATAGACAAGCCTCTCGTGTCAAAGCCCCCTCAGTGGTTGGGTGTTCCACGAATTTCAGGCAAAGAGCCAGTCTCTGCAAGGAGTGGAAGCAGCTTCCATCTGGAGCGTTCTTTCCATTGCGGAAGACCGGCTTCGCCGAGGACCTGGTGTGGTGGTGTCTGACCGCAGAGGGGCTCCTCAGGTGGGTTCCCGCGACAGATGGAAGAAACTTGGTGGTCTCTGCAAAGAGTCTGCTGAGGGCTCCAGGGGGTGGCTTTGCCCAGGGCCTGCGGACGGTCTGTCTCACGAAGTCTGCTCGTAAAGAACAAAAGTGCGGGTCCTTCCAGGAGACAGTGTGTATCTGGCGTGTCCACGCACATTATCGGCAACAGCACCTCCCCGTCTGCCTCCCTCTGATCACTCACAGTAACGAGGCTGAAAGGAAGAAAACCACCACGTCCAGCCAGGGGCCCGGCTCGCGCATCCGCCCAGACTAGTCACACTGGAGTCAAACCCGTCCCGCTGCCCCCAAGGGCAAGCGTGGCATAGGAACCGGAACAGAAGACAGCGTTAAGAAGCTAAGAGAGAGAGTCTCATCTCAAAAATAATCCCCTATAATTTTTGTTTGCAGGTAGAATCAAATATTTATATTTATATATATATATATATATTAAGCCTAATTAACCATGTAAAGTAGCCATTCATTTCTGAAATTAGATCTACGTTAAAAAATTCGTATGTCCAACACGGTGCCAGTGCACAGGGTACACATGGGGTTGGGGTGGGGGAGGGGGCGCAGGGCAGCAGAGTTCAACTAAAACTTAACCACAGAAGCAGGTTGGAAACAAGAGCCTTCACAAATATAGCACAGTGTGTCTTATAAAATTATTATAATAATACTCTTTATACTTGATACGATGATATCAATAATATAGTTCACTTGTTATTAAGGTTTATTATAAACATGCAAAATTCATTGCATGATGCATTTGCAAAACATATTAAAATTCTTCTTGCAATAAAACATCTTTGAGCTGATATGTATCCAGGTTTCCTGATTCTACAGCTCCAGGTGTGTCATTCAACATGAACTAGAAGTGGGGACCAAAACCGCATTGTTTTTCATCCCTAAGGGGATGTCGAGGGCCAGAGACGGGAGAAAAATCCATCAGTAGGGACTGATTCTAGAGTCAATGCTTGAAGTCACTGTACATCGCACTCTCATAAACGACACTGCAGCCTATTAAATAAATAAGTACAAAAGGGGGTGGGCACACACTTCAGCTTCTTAGGAAGTAGGAAGCAGAATACTGGGGGTGGGGGTTGGCTAACAACACTGGTGAGTAGTGGCATTGCTGATGGCACCCTGGATCACAGAGTAATCTCCCAGAGATTAAAACGGACGTGCACACACACTGCTTTATCCTTGATCTGAAATGACGTCACATGCTCATTTAGCAAAGTCCTTAGAAGATTTGGCCTCTTACAAAGAAATGCAAGTATCAAGATAGGTATCAACTAAGCAGGATACAAGAGGACAGATTCACTGAACACTCATCTGAGGTCTTCTTCTTCTCTTTTTTAAAACTGGTGACCATCGGACCACAATTGGGTTATGACTGTCAATGTCTGGGGACAGTGAGCTTGGAAATGACATCCTGGCCTCTCGATTCTAGGGACGGTTTCCAGGGAGGCAGAGAACGGAAGCGGTAGGGATGCTGAAGCCTCCCCACCCCCAGTCCCGCCTTGCTCCCTCTCTGCTCTCTGGGCTCCCCGTTCTTTCATTCCAAAGGCGCCTGGGTGGAGATGTGTCCCGCCCACATCTTTGGTTGGGGGGCGGTATCCTGATGGTGAAAATCGACAGACAGAGGGCGTGGGAAATATATCAAATCGTACCAAAAAAGGGGCAGGTCTATTTGCTTTCTAGGAAGGGTTAACCTACAGCCAGAGGTGACTTCTACATAATTAAACCAGACATTGTACATTGTTATCATCTTCCACTAAGATAATGCTCTTGGTTGTATGAGAGAGGCTCCGAATAGTTGGTCACATTTGGACTATTAACCCTACGATTTTCAGGCCTCCATGTGGAACAAGAAACAAGGCCGTGGCCTTAAAATTTGAGGGTTAAGGATCATTTCCTGCTGCTGCAGGGACGGACAGGGGCAGGGGAGGCATTTGTTCTCGGCGGTGAGTTTCATACTGCGCTCTGTAAGATGGGGTGCACAAACTGGGGGTTGACATACGAGAACCCTTCAAAATCAGACTGGTCTATGTTAGCAATGACCAGCTGATCAGGAGGTGTTAAGACAGGTTGCCCTCGTGTGAAGAACTTGTCAAAGTTTTCTGCTCCTTTGCCACACTGCGGAGAGAAAAAGAGAGACAAGGAGAGATCAGTAACTATTATAAAACACAGGAGGCTGCTCTCAAAGAGCACCCCGCAGGGAGAAGCATGGCTTGGGGCGTCAGGGTGGTTAGACAGGAAGAATCTGGGGGGCTCGCAGGCCTACTGGATTGAAAGCCAGGCACAGCAAACATGACGGAGGCTCACTCAGTTAATAACCCTCGCACACCCACCTGCAGCAAAGTGACCCCTTGGTGGAAACGCGCTGTTGACGGTAAGGTAACAAGGGAACAATTTCTTGTATTTCCGCCTCAGAGCAAGCAGGGCTTGAGCACAGATGCCACACACATGGGGTCATCAGTCATGCTTACTGCCCCACATCTGTTTCTGTCCAACCGCACTTGTCATGAAGCAAAGGCTGTGTTACTTGTGTCTTCCAACTAGGGAGTTCTAAAAACTTCAGTCCCTAGGTTCGTCTGTAAGCCACACCGGGGTAGATGGGATGGCACGGTTGGGACATTCACCTCGGGGCCTGGATGGACGTCAGCTTATCTAGGTAGACCTGGTCAGCCAGCACACCGTCACCACGGAGTTCGCCTGCATGGTGGTCTCAGGCTGGAGGCTTGCCCTGGGGCCCGAGGGAGGCAGAGCAAGGTCTGCTGTCTGTCTCGGGTGCACCTCTCCCCCAGGTCCACCATGGCGCTCAGTGCAGAGGGGGCTGTGGGCAGAGCCGCCCCATGAGAGGCTCTCAGAAACGAAGCCGCTTAAGGACCCCAACTGGCAGCCGGACCCCCGAGGAGGCAAAGGGGCATCCTCACTTTCCGAGGCACCCAGAAGAGTTGTGGCACGTTGAAGTGCCCAGGGTCCCAGGGCAGCTGAGGCCGGGAGTGTTGGCAGGCGCGCGGGCGACAGGATCATGACCCATCACATGCTGCAGGCCCCGTCCTCTGACCTGCTGCCCCCACGGGGCAGTATGTTCGTTCGCTCTGAATCAGCCGCAGCTTCACATGGGTCAGGCATTTGTTCCTGCATCTCTAACAGAGGATGGTGCTAGGTAAACGGAAGTGGGGCCCATCCCCTGCCCCCCATCTGTAAAGGGGGGGAAGGGTCGAGCCTCCTCTCTGCACCGCTATGGAGGTTACACGTACAGCGCCTTGCACGCAGCCCAGCTGGCGGCGACCAGTGCGGCGGGCATGCGGGGCTGTTATTTTCGTGAGGCCATTTCAGTCCCGTGGGCCACATATTCTCGCCTTTTCCAAATCTCTTCCCCATCTTCTAGAAGGTTTCCTTGAGACTCTAGTTTCATTTTGCTTTCCCCACCCGCTTATCATCAACAAAACCTGCTCCTGGGTGCCTGTTGTGGTGGAAGGCATGTCATAAATTCAAAGTCAGGCCTTCCTAACAGTTAGCTTTCCTTCCTGGAGTTGTTTTCATTTTCGTAAGTGACCTCATGCTCTTAACTGGAGGAGGGTTCAGGCCAGTGATTGGTGGGTGGAAATGAGAGGCATATGTGTTGGTGGGGCAGAGGGGGTGGTGAGTGGAGGACAGGGGCTGGGCGGAGTAGCTCGGGCCCCTCTGGCTCGGGCGTGCTAACTATCAGTCCCGCTCATCACGAGGGTTCTGCCTCCCGCATGTGGGCCGGTAGAGGCTGCCCTCCACACTGCCTGTTTCCGCGGCGCTTTTCCTCTGAAGAGCACAAAGGGCCTTGGAAACAAAGGTCGGCAGAAGTGCAGCCTGCAGTCGGCACACTCCCGCACGCACCAGCCATTCTGCGCCGTTCAGGGACACTTAAAGGACACAATGTTTCCTCCAGGAGCCCGTCAGTGATCCGCACCCCATTTGTCAGTTCGAGCAGCCAGCCAGCCAGCCACCAGGCCCGCCTTGCGTGGGGTGCCACGCTCAGGCACTGCTGTGGCAACAGCTAGGGGAACAGCCCTCCTTTGGATACCCCGGTGGTTCTCAACCACGGTCGATTTTGCGACTCATCCCCTTCCTTGGGGACCTTGGGCAATGTCTGAACTTGGTTTTGGTTGTCAGGTCTTGGGCAGGGGGTGTTACTGGCATCTAGTGGGTAGAGGCCAGGGATGCGGTTAAACACCCTGCAGTGCACAGGACAGCCCCCCCCGGCCCCCCCGACAAGGACTGTTGGTCCAGAATGTCAACAGCGCTGTTGTTGAGAAACCCGGGATATACCAAGATGGTAATGAGAGGCTAAGGCAGTCCTAGGGCCAAGCAAGGAAATTAGGCAGGAATGGCCCTCTGGGAGACAGGGAATGGAGAAGCTGCAGAAGCCCAGGGTGAAAGTACTGACTGAAGCCTTAGAGCCTCGCTTTGAGGAGAACGTCCTTTGGGTCCCCAATTAATCAACACCCACTCAAGTGAATCTGCTGTGGGTGCTCCCAGAGGCTGGGTTACACGCTCCCTCAAAAGCGGTAATTTGCATTTCTTTTGCTGTTCACTGACCATGCAAAGAAGAACAAACAGGAGCTTCTGGAAAAAGCGGAAATGAAGGTGGTGCCTCTAAAAGAAAGAGGAAGGCGAGCCAAGGTAAAATGTCCCTCTCCTGGCTGCAGCGCCACCCTCCTGGCTCCTGGCTTGTGTGAAAAGATCGCACAGGCCTGGCCTTCCCTGGGAGCACCGTCTTGATGGGAACTAATCCTCTTCCAGAGGGAAGTTCCAAAGCCATGGCTTAACTGCCACAGAACAGTAAAAAAACCAGCTCAGAGAAGAGTTCCTCAGATCTCCAGAGTGGATCACAGAAACATCCTCACTGAGAACCCTGGGCTGGGGGCCGGGGGCGGGGGCAGGTGGTTCAGGACATCAAATTCTAAAGCTGTCATCCAGAGGAGGTCACTCCTGAGGGTGGCCACAGCTTGCGAAGCCCAGTACGGGAGCTCATTGGGAAAGGTTTCCTCCAGGTCTGCCATGGGCCACAGCGGGAGGGGGGTGCTGATGAGACCGGGCCCACCCCAGCTCTGCTCAGTGTCACACGCCATTGGGGTGTCGCCATGGGGGTGTCACCATGGGTCTCCAGGCTGCTCGCCACAGCAGCAAATCTCTTCCCCTTCTTTCTAGTTCTAAATCGTGTTGGAATTTCCCTGATCCCAAAGAGAGAGAAATCGGATGTTAGCAAAGGAAAGCCTGTTCACTCGGGTGGGGAGGCCTGCGGTGGGGCAGGCTGAGGGCAGAGACAGAACAGCGCCTGTAGCCTAGCGGGGCGCAGGGGGGAAGCTCTGGAGGAGCTGGAGGCGGAGCCTGAGGATCAGGTGAGATCCAGGACGCGGAAGGGATCTTTATGCCTGGGGAAATCATACCACAAAGAAGTCACTTTCCCCCGACAAGGGGCGGGGGCGGGAGCACAGTTATTTTTATCCAAGGTTCAGTGCTAGGTGAAGCAGTGCTAATCTTTCCACCATGGTGGGTCTCTTGGTGCCTGGAAGATGAGAGCCCTCCATGACTCTTAGTGCAATTAGGCTTAGAAACAGACTCTCTCCTTTAAGTCAAATTGGAGAAGACCTTAAACGACTTGTTTTTCTAGACGTGGGGAACTGCATCTCCTCTCATATCCACCACTACCTGCTGCAAAGGGTCTTGAAAGTCGATGCTCTTTGGATCCTTGGGGAAACGCTGAGCTGCTGTGTTTTTAAGGTAGAAGGGATTCTTCCTACCACCTGTGCGCCAACCATACTCAGAGCCATCAGCCTGTGGGCAAAGGGCCCAGGCGCCGTCTGGATCTGAGAGGGAGAAAGAGGGGGCACAGACACTGGAGGGTTCAGGGGCACCTCGCTGTGCTTGAGAATGTAGGAATGAGCACGTCAATGAGCGATGGCGTGAGTGAAAAATACAGCTGGTCAGACTGCAGACATCCTCGCCGCACGCCTCAGGAATGAAGTGGGAAGGTTATTACCATGGCCACTGGCGGGGCGGCCTCCACCACAGACTCTGACGACTACAGGTAGGCATGCGTGGCCCTTGGCCTCAGAACGCTAGGCCGCCTGACAACACATCGAAGCTGAAGGCAACACATGCTGCTTGTGGGCAAGACTCCTTGGTTTGTGTGCTGTCGCCAGCAACAAAGGCCTCCCGTCCCTTTTACAAACTGAGGCTTCTGGTACCTGGGGTGGGACACGCCACACAAAGACGGGGGGAGGAGGTCAGCAGGAAGTGGCCCAAACCTGACTGCTCCACTGGCACTTCCAGAGACCAGACCACATCTGCGTTCACAGGGCCATGTCTGACAGCAAAGGGAAAACGGGAGGTACAGTGGGGTGACTGACCAGTGTATAGCTTTGGGCAACTCACAGTAAAGGTACCTTTGCAAAGGTAGGATGAGATACCCACCTTCCGAGCCTGTTGCAAGGATCGAAGGGAACCAACGTGTGTCCCGCGCTCTCTAAATGACCAAGAGTGATACCGACCTACCGCAGGTGCCTGGCACGTAAAAGGTGCACAATCGCTACGTGAGGCGTGAATGGACACCATGAATCATCTACTTCCCTTCTTCAGCTCTGGAGTTAGGACTTAACTCCTTTTCAGCCATTTGGTAAAAATCATCAGTAAAATGAACCCAGGAGATCTCGGCTGTGGCAAAGACGTGACAAAGAACAGAAAGACGCTGAGGCTGAGTGGCATTTGGGATGGCAATGCTCCCTGCCTGTGTGGCACACGGCCCACTCACAGCGCTTTGCATCGGTGTAACAGGCCATGGGGAGGAGGCGGAGCCTGTGCCGGGGAGGAGGCGGAGCCTGTGCCGGGGAGGTCGGCTTCCTGGCTCTGATTCTTTACCGGGGGGAGGCCCCCGAGAGGAACCACATGTGGACCGGTCTCAAGCCTGTCCTTTACCCTGGTGTCTCAGTCATGTATAATACCACCTCACAGTCACGGGCATGGGAATTAGGGGGGGATGCGAGTAGCACGAAAACACCGCCATCACCGAGCAAATCCACACAAACCAGGAGAATGGGCGTGGAGCAACGCGAAGGGGAGAGGAAGCTTGTCAGGGTGGGCACGCCTCCGACAATGACGAGAGGCAGCGGGACGTGCTTTGTCTCAGGGTCACCGTTAGCCATATTTCAAGTCCCGGGTCTGGAGGCTGACCGTAGGCCTGTGCGGTGGTCCTAGCACACTGTGTTAGTGAGAACACCGCCGACACCTGTGCACGGCTCCCCGCCTCCTGGTGGCAGGCCGTCTCCACTTAGTTAAATAACCAGCAGCAGAGAGGAGTGAGTGAGTGCTGCCTTAGGCCACCAGGGAGGTCATGTCCACACTATGGAACCATCCAGGGAGGGCGCTGGGCCGCTGGGCAGGGGCCTGGGGTCTGCCCTTTCTAAGAGGTCAGCATGCTCAGGGAAGTGGTTGTCCGTGCATGGCCAACGCAAGCAGGCGCACACGCTACGGGTTAAAAAGTGAGGTTAGCTTGCTCATGTAGTCACGCAAAGTTCCGGAAATGTGCTCACCGAAGGCCTGGATGCCCACTGAAGCCAGTGTGCTTTGGTACAGAAAGTCTGGAGAATAAGAACGGACAGGGGAGAGCATTTGGAAAACAGTCAGTGCTTGGTGTCGGAACTCAAGAATCAGAATGGCCCGTGAAAAGGATGCCACAAACCCATGTGAGCTGACGTGGGAACACCTCTGATATACGCTGTTGTTTGAAAGGTGCAAGGTGCAAAACAGGTCGCGTGGTACAACCTCGCTTGGGTATACATTCACATGTGCACACAACTTTCCAGAAGGCTACAGGAAAGATAGTGAACAATGGGGCTAGTAGTTAGGGAGGGAGGGGGGGGTGTCTTTTCATTTTATGTCCGTCTGTACTGCTTAACTCTTTCACCACATAGAGCTAGGATTTTAATAACCGTGGTGAGAGATGAGACAGGTTTTGGTTTCTCAGACAAAATTAAACAGTATTCTTCTTACCTGTCGCCTTAGAGCCTGCCTCAGATAGGGCCGGTTCTGGTCCGGAGGGAGTGGTTTTCCCGATGGGTGTGCCGATAGGCACAGGCTGTACGCCTCTCATTAAAGGAGTGGATTCCCGTGGGCACGAGGTCCATGTGTGCGTGAAGGCAAAGGTCCTGGCTTATCCTGGACTGGGTTCTACGGAACGACAACATGCCCTCCATTTGGCCTTTCTTTACACTAACAGCCGGCCAGCGGAGGAGGATTCAATGACCGCTGGAACCAGAGCCCATTGTTTCAGACAATGGGAGCCTGTCGGTTCACATGGCCCGAGCCCCACGGGGTCTGCATGTACCCTAGCTCGCCTCCAAATCTCCTCGGGGCTTGCCGCAGGGCTGCTTATTTATACTGATTATTATTTTAAATGTCTCCTTTCTTCTCATTTCTCTTTCAAGCAGAAACGCATGTGGGAGAGTAATTATCAAAGGAAGACTCCTTGCCTCTAATTAACCACGTAGAAGATACTGTCTTAGATTGGTTTAAAGGCTTAAAATCAACCTTAAGAACATCAGATGTGGCAGAGACGCTAGTCTCCCAAGCGGGGTGGTGCTCCGAAGCTGCTGGCGAAGCTCCCTGAGCCTGGAGACTCTCACTTTTAATTAGCATCCCTGCTTCTGCTTCCACGGGAAGGCCAAGAGGATGACCCTGCCCGTTGCCGGAGAGACCTGATTCGACAAGGCCCAAGGCCACCTGCTGCGTGATCACGCAGACAGCCCCTCTCACCTGGCCAGCTGCTCTCTGTACGAGGGACTCTTCAGAACGATGCTGGAAAGAACCCAGCACCACAGAATGCCCTCAGCTGTAGGAAGCACACGCGGAATTATTTGAATGTAAAGAGACATTAGGCCTGCCACTTACTCTCAAAGGATTCAGAGAAAAAATACGTGGGTGTGTCTGTGCACACACGCCCTCAGATGTAAAGAAAGAACGGATGCGGCCAATGTGGGAAAATGTCAGCATTTAGGGCACCTGGGTACAGGGACGACGGCAACTCTTCGAACTATTTTGGCAACTCTTCTGCAAGCCGGAAATTAAAAATCATTTCGAAATAAATAAAATAAATAAAAAGGAGCACTGCGCCCGCGTTGCTAATTAAACCATCATCCAACTCTCTGAACACGCCGAAGGCACAGCGAGATGAAGGGCTTCAGGGCCACTGCGGCACCAGCTCCTGCTCTCCATGTGCTTGGCTCTTCGGCTCTTGCTGCAAGACTGACAATGTCTGGATGACAGTTATTATATTTTTTCCTGTCTCTTTTTTGATAGAATGACAATAATTTCCCGAGAAAGGCTCTCCGTGAACGACAGGCCTATTTCCAAAGCGCTCTGCCCATCTATCAACGCTGGGATCTATTTCTCGGTGTTAACTTCATAGATTAATTTCTCTCTCACCCACAACCATTTAAGTACAACGAATGCTTTGGTCTTGCCTGTGAAGTAGCTATTCTGCTCCTTGGTGCCAACAGATGGAATTCAAACATGAAAAATCAATTAACTTTCCACTTCCAATATTTGAATAAACTGTTATTTATCACAGGCAGGGTGAATGGGAATTTGAAGTCTGTTCTTGGGCATTATATTCACATGAATAAATAAATCAGGGTATAAGCCGACAAAATTCGAAGCGACACCGGGAGCACCTTCGAGGGCGGGGCCTCTTGTTCTTCAGGCAAAGCAGAAAGAAGGTATGTCCTCCCCCTCGGTCAGTGCTCGGGGTGCGGCCGCTGGGGCTGGTGTGGTACCGCCTCGGTGACCTGAGGCTTGGGAAGCAGCTGGAGCCCGCTCATTTCTCCTTCACAAAGTGTAGTCACCTCTTCACAGTGACCTCTTTTTTAAACTTTAAAAAAGGAACCTTCTTCCATGGGATCTTCTGAACGGGCCCCTTTTTGATGACTCCGGTTTTTCGCTCAGAACGCCAGCCAAATGCTGAGCTGACGGTCTTGGTGCCTGTGGCGTGAGGCCCCCCTACGCTGTGTCTCTTTCAAGGAGAACAAAACCCGCTTGCCCTGTGCTTTTTTCCATACAGAAGGAGAGAGTGTCCCCTGGCTGCCTCGCCTCTGGAGGGCAGGCCACCGATGCTTCTGTTTTTATAAAATAAATCAGCCCAAGGCGATCTGTCCCATCTTCCAGAAAATCGTCTTCATCTTCACGATTGCACATGGCGGCCTTCTGGGGACACAGGGTCTCCAGAATGGTGAGAGGAAGCAATGGGTCACCGCAGTGCACGTTATTGCTCTGGCCAGCAGGCGCTTCTCTCTCCACTTCTACTTTTGTAGCTGGGGTGATGGCCACAGTCCCCACACCCAACACCAGTCAGTCGCTCTCCTCTCTCTGATCGACTTGGTATGTGACCTTAAACAGAATCCAGGCCACGGGAAGTACTGGAAGGCGCCTCCTGGCGGACCCACGGCACTGTGACCTGGCCGTGGGGGTGGGGCTCAGGTTTTCCTGGCATTTGGGTCCAGTTTCCATGATGCTGCTTTGGTAGACAGGAAAAGAAAGACGGAGGCACGCCGTGGGAACCTCGACCCCGCAGGATGCGCTCCATGGCGGTCCCGAGGCAGGACCCCTCTGCTCTCCTGGGGAAGTCAGTGACTTTGAAATCATCTTTCGGCGGGGGTTCGAAAAAAATATTAAAAATAATAAAATGAAGACGAGACTCCTGGGTTCATATGCAGAAAACTGACCTCCAGAAGCACCCTGCAGATAACTGTGGGTGCCTCAAGTCTTACTGCTGGCATTAAAAATAACCAAAGGCTTCATTTCAAGGAAACTGATTCACCGGCACTTGCTAAAAAAGCAGTGCGCAAACTCCAAGACAGACTTCTGGCCGCCAGGGCCGTCGACACCGCGCAGAGGAGAGATGCGCTCTGCCGTGTGTTCACTGCACACGCTCGGTAAAACCTGGCAGCAAGACATTTGCCTGACTGTTTTTTAGCAGCGATAGCTCGGCTGGTGTTGCCGCATCTTGGAAATAACAAAGCCACCTGTCAGAGGAGACTCAGTTTTGTATTTTATCTGTAAACTCTTTTGACCTTTTAATGCCAACGTCATGGAATAATTTTCTGCTCCCCTCAGCTGCTGTGCGGACCCGGCACAGGCTGCCACCTCCATGGCATTTGGGCTTCGATGGCTTTCTTCTGCTGTTGGCATGTGGTCTTTCTGCTCAGGGTGGTACCACGAGGTCAGAGTGATGCCCTGGAAGCTGTTGAAATGCTCCCTTCACCCAAGTGTGGGTGGCCTGACATAGGGGCGAGGGGAAACCGAGCCCTCCAGGGACCAAGTCTGTCCTAATCTCTCTCTCAGCCCTCGACCCTCTTCTGCATTGGGACAGAAGGCCGGCTGCTTGGTCCTGCAGCCACGTGCTTCTAACCTCCACTCTCGTTTTCATCTCCCTTGTGCCACCGTCTCCTGCCCTCTGCCCTCTCCTAGCTTCTTCTGCCTCTGCATTCAGGGTCCCCGGAAGACGGTGGCTTCTGCCTGAGAAACCCTGCAGTGAGTGGATGAGGTCCCTCCCTTCCTCTGACCAGCACTCTCACCAGATGGGCCTTCCACACGAAACTGGGCTTCCGGTGATTTCCATGGCCCACGGGGAAGAACCTACATCCTGGGCCGCCAGAGCCAAGCCACGCTCTGGCTTCCCCTGCATCTGAGTTCAGGGCTTCGGTGGCCACAAAAAGTGGACGGCTACGCAGATCAGTAATTTCTTCTGAAAGCGAGGTGGTACTACATAGGGGCAGATGTGTTTAATGGTGACTTGGCTGCACCTCGTCTCTTTCTGGAAAGGGGATTTTGCTGAACACTAAGAGCAGGGTCAGCGTGTGTCTCTGTGTTGTTCCTGGGAAGGACGGGAGCTGTGTGTAAGACTGAGCTATTGTGTGCCTTTCACAGTCAATTTCAGAAGGCTAACTGAACAGGAAAGGGAAAAAGAGAATCCCGACAATGTTCTGCTAAGACTGGCTGCGGCACCATTCATCACTCTGTCTTCACCTCTGCCCCACCCCCACCCGCCTTAAAGCCAGGTTTTGTAAACTGGAGGGTAGAGGTCCTATGAGAAGCCCTGAATTCAGTGCCCAGGGCAGGCTAAAGAGAAGGTGGGGTGGCAGATATGTAACGTTTCTATTTGAAATGATGATTCAGGAGAGAGTCAGCTGACCTGATTAATTTTAGTTTTTCTTTAGTTTGTGCTAAAAATGCCTTAGAAAAATAAAAATCAATGGGCTGACCACCCCCGGTTTTATTCTTGGAGTAGAGGACACGTAAGCATATTCGATGAGGAAGTGGCTGCTCTAAGAATAAAGCTGTGTGCCACCCCCTGCCCGGCAGAAACTCAGCCACCCGGGAGGGTTCCTTTGCCTGCTCACAGGGCACCTGTCAGGGGACAGATTTGGGCCGAACCAACACAGAAAGTGCCTCTGAAACTGTGTGATAAAGCCGCCCTGTTTGCAGTCTTGGGAGCAGAGGCCACGAGGTGGCAACCCAACGCTGGCTGAGATGGTGGCCGAGCCACATGACCCGGATCCACCTGGCCTTCGGACGCGTGAGGCAGGGAACAGCAGACTCCCTGGAGGCGCTGCAGAGTGGCAGGTGGTGTGAGCGAGGAGGCTGATGTCTTAGGACTCCCAGTTTCTCTCCAGAGATAGAAACACCCAGAAAGGCAAGCACAGGCCGCGGCCAACAACCAGGGAACCAGTGCACGGCAGTCACTAGCGGGGGGTGGCGCGATGGTGCAAGGGAAATCCAGGGCGGCTGGAGGCTGACGAGGAGCCTGGCCGAGGACTCAGAGCAAGGAACGTGAGTCCAGGCAATCCAAACCCAGGGCAGGCCTGCCCTGGCTCTAATAGTTTTGGCGGATGCTTAGCAGTCGTCCTACTGGAGGGCGCGGTGGGCACAGGCTCCCCTCGCTGCCTGGTCTGTCCTTACGCTCAAAGTCAGCATGGATCCCGGTTGCTCAGAATGGAGGGCAAGGCCGATACGGGGCCATTTTTTTCCACCTTGCAGAGGCCAGGGGTCACTGGCTGCCTCTCTCCAGAAAATGGGGTGGGTGGGACACCTCCAGGATTTAGGGACATGGGACTCAGGAAATGGGCTCGCCCCTGACTCACCACTTTGGGCTTGAAGGGTGGCTGGATCTCCCTGTTCTCCAGTTTCTCCCAGTCAATCCTCCGGAAGAAGGCGTGTTCTCGCACGTCCCGCTCTCCCTCGGGCCCGCAGCCCAGCCGCTTGCCTGGGTGTTTGGTCATCAGCTACAAGGCAGGAGGAAAAGGAGCTAATGTAGAGTGTGGTGCCTACAGTTGATGATAATGTATTGTATGACTGCAATTTGCCAAGAGAGTAGAACTTAAGCGGGGAAAAAACATAACTATGTGAGGTGATGAATGAGTTACCTTGACTGTGGGATCCTTTTATAATGGAAAATTTTCCCTCGGTATTAGTGGTGGACTGGTTCCAGGACTCCCCCTGCCCCGCCCCCCCGCCCCCCCACACCCCTGCAGATACCCAAATCCACATCACTCAGGTCCCTTATGCGTTAAATGCCATAGTATTTGCATATAACCTACGCATATCCTCCTATGTATTTTAAATCATCTTTACCTTACTTATCATACCTAGTACAAGGTAAATACTATGTAAATAGCTGTTATACTGTCTTGTTTAGGAAATAATGACAAGACAAAAGTCCGTATGTGCGCAGTACAGACACAAGTATCGTAGGCCTGGCTCCATAATACACGCCAGCAACCATGTAGCTTTGTTTCTGGAATATTTTCAATCTCTGGTTGGTTTAACCCACAGATGAGGAACACGTGGATATGAAGGGCCAACTGCATACATATACCAAATCATCACGTTGTACACTTTAAATATGTTACAATTTTGTCGATTACAACTTAAGCAGAAAAAAATAAGCAGGAAATTCATTCATATGTTCCTCAAAACACATAACCCAGAAGCTTCATGGCAGTGTATTTGTGACAGCCCCAAATCAAAAGGAAACCACCCAAGTGCCCACCAGCAGTAGAATGGATGAACAGAGTGGGCTACGTTCGCGGGATGCAGCGCTGCACAGCAGTGCGGATGTACTATGACCACGTGCAGGGGTGTGGAGACGCCTCCCCATTACAACACTGAGGGGAAAAAGCCGGGCCCCAGGAGCACCCACTGCAAGAACCCGTGTGCACAAGTTCAAAACAGGCACAACAAACCCATGCAGTGACAAGCGGGGAGTGACAATAAGATGGGAGAGAAGGGGGCTTCTAGGATGTTGGGGACGTGCAGTTACAAGGGTGTGTTCATTTTGTGACAGTTCATTGATCTGTACACTGATACATGTATATGACCAGTGCATCTCAAAAACAGAGAAATGAACAAGGGACCAACCAAAGCATTGCCGAGTGAGGTGACGGAAGAGAGCCAACCTTCTCTAACGGTCTGTGATCCCTTCCGGTAACCTGCACTACGATTTCATGAGGTGGAGGGGGAACTAATGCTGGCTGGGCCAGAGTTCCCGGAACTTTTGGGCCGTCAATCCATTTTCCTGGCCTTCCCTTTCCCCACTATGCCCTGCATGTCACCAAGCTCTAGCTCTTAACGGCTGAAGGCAGTGGCGTGGGTTCTTGGCCTTTCTGCTGTTGTGCTGAGAAGTGTGGGGAAAGACTTCCCATCCACCCTTTTGGTCTGTGATCATAAGAGGAAACCAAATCTACTTACTCCTTTGCAGATAGAAACGGCCTCCTTAGATAAGGATTTTGGGTAAGAAACGTTGTGCTCCATAATAGACTGAAACAGTTCATCTTCATCTTCACCATCAAATGGAGGCTATTCCAGAAAAGAGAAAGATGGCAAAATATTTAGGCGGGGTAATTTATTAGCACGGTGCCTGAAGATCCAGTTCAACACCAAGAGGCACCGCAGGCTGCAGCGTCAGCTCGGTTAGCCGGCTGGTTTATTCGATTATCTTTAATTGGGTTGCAGGTTGTGTGTTTCTCAGTTTTTCCTGTTCCTTTAATTATCTTACCCCGGGCAACTCAACACAATCTTTAAGAAAAATGTTTTGGAGTAATGCTTTGAATGATTTGCAAATAAATTACAATTCATCCATTAATCATGTAATTATGTGTTAAAAATCTAATTATGATCAAGTTAGGTTACAGATGACTGTGTTCAGAAGGTTGGGGCATGGAGAATGCTAATGCCTTTGGATGCTGAATATGGGGTTAAGGGGACACCAGCACATGGGCAAAGGTGACTTCCTTAGGTCCAGGAATTCATATCAGGGCCCTCCTGACCCAACACAGAGCTGCCACTGGACACCTCCCTGTCCTTTTCTACTGGGTTTACATCCCTGAATGGGGACTGGGAGGCGTGGAGGCACTGTGGGAGGTCACGGCTCTAAAGTCAGGCAGATCTAAGCCAGGATTCCAGCCCCGCCACCTCCCAGTTGGTTGTCCAGAGGCAAGTGACTCACCTCTTTAAGACACAGCTTTCCAGTCTGTGTACAGTGGGGCTCCCTGGTGAGTCTGCACAGCGCCTGCATTTTGTCTCGTACCCAGTGAGGGCCCAATGCAGGGTGCTTAGCGGTCCTAGTGTTGTTATTGAGGTGGACAGACTGTCTTTGGGGGGGGGCACTGGGAACCTCAGAGGGAACAGGTGAGCTCAGCATGCCCTCAATCCTGAGATTAGCAAATTACCTGTTACTCTGGACAACCCGCAGCACCAATGGGCTTAGGGAAAACTGCTTCATGTTCTCCTTTAACTTAGCTGACCTTGGACTTAGCATGCAAAGGGCAGACCAGGGTCAGCCCTCGCAGAGAGAATCCTATTTCATCTTGCATTTTCCTTCTCATTACAAGGACTTACAGTCACTTTTGCTGATGTGGTTAGGGCTCAGATAACGACAGAGTTCGGCTTAAATTTAAGCTCCTCACGGGCCAAAGACAACTGTGCAGTCATCAGGGGAATGGCTACCCCTTCTTGTCAAATGTTTCCCCCCGAGTAAGAGCAACCAACTGAACTAAGTGGACCACCACTCGCAGCCATCCCAGCCTGTTCTCCGGTCCCCAACCTTCCTCCTCCACCCTGCCGCAGCCCTGAACAGGCGTGGGAATGGGGTCAGCAACCAGGAGCCACACCCACCACAGGGAAAGATGTCGACTCTATAAAGAACCCTACCTTGGGGCCAGGTGTAGGGTGACTGATGCCACTTACGCTTTTTTTTTTCTTGGTTATCTAAAAATATAAACGAATAGGTCTGCTTTCTGGCCGTAAGTGCCAGGTGTTAAGAACATCTAATTTGGTGGAAGCGCACAGGGGGTGAGAGAACTGAAACCAGCCTGCCTGTGCATGACGCAGGGCAGAGCAGGAGCAGAGCTCCTGTAGGCAGGAGTGACACGGCACCTGGCACCAGGGATGCCCACCAGGCAAGTCAGCTGGGGGTAGGCACCCCACTGGGGAGTACAGGCCGCAGATGGTCACCTGCGTTGGCAGGGGGTGTGCTGCTACTACCTATCAGGCAGAGTAGGGCAGACTGGGGCATGGGTGTGGCTGCACCCAGCAGGAGCTCCAGTGGAGGTCAGTCCCAGCGTCCGTCCCACAGAATCTTCTCTCCTGATAGAATGCAACCTGCTTCTTCTCGCCACCTGCTGTATGACAACCACATCTCATTTCCCTAAAGAGTGATCCGTGGACGTGGCCGAGCTTTGGTCAATGAGATTTTCATAACTAAAACAAATGTGGTATAGTTTCTGCTCAGGGCTAGGAATTGCACACCTCCAGGGGGCCCCACTTGCTCTGCAGTCACTGTGTGTCCACTCTCTGCAATGTCATAGTGCCCTGGAGGTGAGCAGGGCACAAGCCCTGCTTCTGGATAACCAAGCGGTGACTCAGAGCATGGCCCCTCGGGGACACTGGCCAGGACAAGCTACGTAATCTGTGGGTCTCCAAGCAAAATGAAAATGAGGGGTCCCTTATTAGATAGCAGAGCACTCAACCTGATGTGCAGGTGCCTTCTGAACTTGGGTCCTGTGTGACTACATAGGTCATATGCCCATGGCGTTGGCTTAAGGTGGGTGGCTGGGGTACTTTGCTGACAGGGACAGACACCAGGGAGATTCACCCAGCCTCCCTGGTGATGCTCAGAACCAGCGGTAGGAACGCTACAGGGGCTGAGTCACGGGCAGTCCAGGCTGCAGGCCTAAGGGAACCTTTCTCCAGAGAAAGCGCAAGCGAACACTCCCCAGGAATCTTCCTCAAGCAAGGCAGTGAGAAGATCCTTCTCACTGGAAGACCATGAGGTCCGTGCGGCCAGAGCCTTTCTTTCCCCTCTAACATGAAAGACAGGAATTGTTGGGGGACATCTGGCCTCTAACACCTGCCTAATTGTCTCGCGGTGTGGGAACCAGGTCTGCTCAGGTGAGCCTCCCCATGTGTGCTGATTTCTGTAACAGATACTGCGGAGTCAGGGATCGGGCCTGGTCTACGGCAGGTCAAAGGACGTGGGGTTTTTTTGTTTGTTTGTTTTTTACCATGAAGCAACCGCTGTATCCCCACCGAGGGCAGGACATGTGGCTCCTGACATACTCAGAGAGCATTCCTCAGGACATTAATCCTAATAGGGTATTTCTAGGTCAAAGTTTGCACCTTGTATCCCTTTCTGGAGATTTGCATTAATACTTACATTTTAAAGGTCCTGAGAAGTCCTGCAGTAAAGAAAGCTGTTTAACCCAATGTGAATCATTACTGTGTAGGGTTGGGAGGGTCCTTAGAGGCCCCTTGGGCTCGCCTGTCGCAGTAAGACTCCTAAGCTATAACAAAGCCACAAGACCACATGTCTTTGAGGCACAGCCTTGGGGTTTTACTCTGGGTCCCACCCCTGTGTGGCCCCAAGGACTGGGGCTACTCCCAGGGAGGACACAGGCCCTGACCCCTGCAGTTTTGTTATCACCCCTGTGAGTCTACACTGCCCGACAAGGAAGAGCGAGCAGCATCTGAGAGAGAGCGGCACGGATGGCGACAGCAGCAGCAGTCAGACTCGCTTCCCTGGCTCTGTCTTCTCTGCACCAGGCACATTGTGGAGTGGTCGGTGGGCATCACTCCCATACTCCTCTGAACACCCCCACCCACCCCGTGACATGCGTGCTATCAATGCCCTTGCACAGCAGAGGTCACTGAGGTTCTATTGAGCGCTCCGGCCAGGGTCACAGGGCTGGAGTGTCCAAGAGCCAGGATGCAAGCCCAGGCACTCTGCCTTAGGGGCCTGGGCTTATAGCCAGTCTGAGCAATGCTACTTCCCACGCCTGTCATGGTAGTTCGACCGTGTTGATGCCCCCTGGCGTGGCAGCTGTAGGACTGAGGGGGATGTGCTGAGCTGCTGGTGCACCCAGAGCAGAAAGAGGACTCAACTGCTCGGGGGAGACTGTTCCAGTAAAGTTTACAAAGCCTGATTCACATCCTGCACAATGGGTAGTGGTGAGTTCCGAAAATAAAGGGGGGCAGTGGCCATAGCCTGGGACGTTTCAGGTCGTTGTGAAAAAGAGTAAGTGCCTCTAGACTAGAGATCCGGCATGATTCCCCAGCCCAGATTTGGACTGCTTATCTCCTGCTTAGGTGACATGTTCACTGTGGGTCAGCAGAGGTCCCGCAGGCGCCCACGTGGATGGTGGAGCGGCGCCATCCCAGTCTCCTGGAGTAGGTGCTCTGCGGTGTCTCGCTCAAGCACTCAAACACTCCACCCGGGGGCGCGTCCCCCCAGACCTCATTGGTCCGAACTGGTCCCGCACCCCGCCCAATCGCTAGTGAGCCGGGGGGTACAATCCCACACGTGCCAGAGGGAGGAGGGCCTCCAATACCTGGGGAACAGCAGTAGTGACCACACTTGGAAAGGCTCCCCGGGGCCCTCTTTTAAGTAGGAATGATGCATTCCCGGGGAGAGGGGAAATCCGAGGAAGTGGCATCCACTGCTCTTACCTCAACACGCACCTTGCTCTTGTTTTTCTGAGGACCCTGCGGCTTTTCGTGTTATTTTCAAATGGAGATGCATAATTTGGAGTCCTTTGTTTTTTCACTTACTGTTGCAAACACATTTTCTCTGCAGCTACCAGTGTTCCCAGTCAGATTAATGATGCTGGGGGAATACGTCATCCTGGACTGACTCATTTGTCCAAGGCACATTTGTAATTGCCCCCGGCACTGATAAATGCTACTATGTGCATCTCTGTGTGTCATTTGTCTCTTCTCTGAATTACTTCCTGGAATAATTTCCCAGGCGTGGGATTAAGCAGCCAGAGGACGCGAACATTTTCATGGCTCTGCTTCAGTCTCTCCTGGCCGCCCCTGCAATGCCCTCACAGGTAACTGTTCGCTCCCAGGCCTCGCTACTGAAGGCAGGCCAATGCTGAAGAGTTACAGTCCCATTCATTTTCCTTCTCGGGCATGCCAGCTATGGAGCTTGGGGACCACAGCGGGTACTGTGTTGCCAAGGTACTTAGGACAGGGCCATTTTGGATCGCTTCTCTTCCTTTTCCCCATTCCCATGATTATTTTTTAAATTTCTATAAATCTGGACTCAGTGTTTCACACTAAGCTCAAGTCTTGGCTTGGAGGTGCCCTCCTTGGCAATAGGCAACTTGTGAATTTTAAACAGACAAATGAGGGATGAAGGAACCATTCCGAAATGATTCCAAAGTTACTTGCTAGTAGGTGGTCACGGGGTCCCTGCCATGCTACTTGCAGGTCACTGATGACCGGGGGGTGGGGTGGGAGAGAACCCAAGGACATTCAGGCTGATGCTCTGGGAATAAAGTACCCATTACCGATTCACCAGGAATAAAGACAAAACATTAATAACCTTGGCAAGAGGAGAGGGCTGGCCCCTTTATGATGAATACCCATGAACGCCTGGAGCAGCAATACGCCTGTTAGAGTGCTGGGTAAACACTATTTATGCCCCGAAGTAATCGCATTTGTCAAGCAATCCAGGGACTGAAGACGGACTCAGGCTGCTTATACTTAACTGCCCCTGCTGGCTGCTCGCAATAAATAAAGCAAACAAGAAGAAAACTGCAATAAACTTTTCCTGCTCATCTTCAGCTCTCCTGATTAAAGAGGACAAATTTAGACTACAGCCCCACCAGCAACTTTATAATTAGTTTTGCTTTTCAATAACAGTATCTATTCCCTCTGCTGGGTCTCTGGGGTTCCTGCAGCTTTTGGTTGGGGGGCGGGGATGTGGGCAATACATGTGGAGCCTTTATCATCTTTTTTGGGCTGAGTCACAACCCAGGAATATGTTCAAATTTGCATCGAGTCAGAGGGGGAAGCTAAGAACGGGGTCTAACACGGAAACACCGTGTGGTGGCAGGCATGGGGAAGACTTGGAGGAAGAGTGGCTGCATCGGCCACTGCGCCCGAGTGTAGGCCGCCTTTAAGGTTTCCTATTTAGAGTCTCACCATTTTCAACAGAGATGATGAACACCTCCAGAAATCATATATGGCAGGTTCACTGACCCAGAGAAACACGATGAAAACGAAGGAAAACGTGCCAGGATGTCTATGGGACCACTGGCTGGGGGAGGGCCCTGTGCTCTTTGGGGAGGTGAGGAAGGGCCTGTCTGCAAAGGAGGCAGGACTTCAAAACGTACCCGGAAGGGGACCACCCTGAAGGAGCGCAGCATTTCCCGAGCTCTTGCCTGCAGAACGCAGACCCAGGAAGGCTCGGGAAAGAGGGAAGACAGGGGTGGAGGGGGCTTCACTGCAGGCCTGGGTTCTGAAGCTCTAGTCTCCTGGCCTGGGTCCCGAAATTCTAGTCTCCTGCTGGCCAATAAAGAGACAGCTCATTTTATCTCTTGTAAAGTGTCCTTGGAAACAGATCCTATTTCCACCCAACCAATTTTGTTTGTTGGCATATGCAAATGTGCCTCTTCATGAAAGCAGGGTTTGTTTTCTGGACTGAAGAGTCAGAACATGCCAGTGGGATCAAGGAGGGGAACTCAGTTTTCTGTGCTTTCAGGAACGGCACAGCTCCCAGGGGGCCGATAATGCAGTCAAATTTTATTGTCAAAATTCTAAAGAGGGGAAATTAACTTAAGGAGCAGACAACTTGTGTTTTGCCAGCTGTTGTCTCTCTGGCAGTTGTTCTGTATAACCTGCTTTTCCATGTTTACAAATGGAGGTATTTGGCCTAAAATAAACATTGTATTGGGGACAAAAACCTAAATAATACACAAACCACTTTTAAAAATATCAATCCTGCCTTAACATCACTGAGAAATAATGACCAAATATAGGCTAGTACACCTTATATCTTTTAATACCTAAGAGACTACTTTAGTATATGTAGTCTTCACTAAAAGATGTAAGATACAATGAGAGAGACAGATCATCAGTGGCCCCCCAGCCCGGAGCGAAAGCCAATGGTCTTGCAATGACCTCCACGCACACGTGACCTGGCGTTCCCCGCTGTCTCTGGCCTCAGGTCGCCTACTCCTACTGCAGCCAACTGCTCCCTCTCTAGCCTCCCTGCTCTGCTCCAACCACTCTGGTGACTTCCCTTCCATTGCTTAAACATGGCAGCACAGTCCCACCCCAGGGCCTTTGCACCTGCTGTTCCCTCTGCCTGGAGTGCTTTCCCCTCAGATGCGCACATGGACATTCCATCATTTCCTTGTCATCTTAACTTTATTTATACACAAGGCCCTCCTCGGCCATTCTAGCTAAAATGTCAACCCTTCTCCAACACTATACCTTCCTTTCCTTTGTTACTTTTCTTCTCAGCTTTTCAACTGTTATATGTTTCCCTTATTTAACTTGTCTACTGTCTTTCTTTAGACTGTAAGCTTTATGAAGGTATAGAGCTATTATCATCGTAAGCCCTCATTCAGTAACTATGTGTTGAATGAATAAATGAATGAGCCAATGGAGGTCACTTGTCAGAAAGGGTAACTTTTTTTCACAAACAAAGGTTCAAAGATTTCTTTTTTGGGGGGGGCGGGTAGCTCCGCTTCTCAACACAAGCACTTCTTTCTATTCTCCTTACTCAGGCCCTAGCTATGGGGGTGCAGGCAACCATAAAAAGCGGCCAGACAGAATTGTTTTGAGGTATAATGGCAGAGGCCGGGCAGGTGCCCAGCGAACCTGCCTCCCCTTGCCAAGCTCACCGGTGCGTGCTGCCTGCAGCCCTCTGCCCTCCGTGGGGCCATGCGGCCAGTGCTGTGTAGGCGGGAGCGGTGCCTGCCACCTCCAGGCCTGGCCTTAGGGCACAGGTGCGGCTCTCCTCCTGGCTCTCTCCTCATTGGCTGGTCGAATAATGAGGAGTCAGTGGAGGAACCTGAGGCCCGACAAGGTGGAACCAATGGATAGAAGATGCCTGGGTCCTTGAATGGCCATGTGGGTCCATGCTGGTTCCCCACCACATAGGCCTGCACCAAGGACGTGAAATAAACCTGTGCTTTGTGTTAAGCCACTGAGGTTGTGAGGTGGTTTGTTAAAACAGCCAGTGTGACTTACTCCAATAAAGGTGTTAGGGCTGTTACATTAGCAAGTGCCATGTTAGGTGGGAATGCGCCTGGTTATCTGATATATGTCACAGTCCTGAGAGAAAACCGAATTTGTCTTTCGTCAGCTGGAAGGCCAGCCTCACCAGACTTCTGTAAAAGTCACAATGACCTGCCCACGGCGAGATAACAGGAGACGGGAGGAGCTGTTAAAACGCTTCTTCAACAGTAGCGCTTATGGGGGGTGGGGGGGTGGCAGCACTGGGGGACTTTCTGCAGACAAACTTGCAGGGAACCTAACCTCAACCAGTTTTGAGACACTGAAGATGTACCAAGGCCCCTGTCATCATCATGAGGGGGACTTTATGTATAATGGGAAAGCTGTGCACTGTCTGTCCTCCAGGGGGTACCTGTCAGGGTTAGGTACCTGTGACTAGAAGCTAATTTCTGTACGTGCTGAATAGAATTTCCTCTCGGGGGAGCTTCCCCATCCTGCACCTGGGTCAGGGAAGTCAGACCGGCAGCAGCCAAGCCACACTGCCTGGTCCCGCTGTCACGGCCTCGTCAGAGCTGAAGTACTCACATTGGAGGGTGAGAGACGAGCATGAAAACGCAGGGAGACATTACCTGCCCGGCCAGCATCTCGTATAATAGGACGCCATAGGCCCACCAGTCCACAGACTTCCCATACGGCTGATAAGCAATGATCTGCGTGAAAACAAATACATCAGTTACAGTTACTGGCAAATCAAAAAGCCTATATTAGAACAGGTGTAAGTCAAGCATGTAGGCATTTACACAGTTTGCAAATGAGGGGGTGATATATCTGTCTTTGATTTCTACACCAAGGGCAGGGCACCCTCAAATCAGGTACCCTGAGAACGGCTGGCCCATGATTCACTGATCAAAACCTGTTTGGATCTTGTCTTCTGCATCCCCCGAGGTGCCACAGTGCTGTCTGAAGGTAGATTTAATGATCCTCATTGGAGAAAAATATTTGGACACCGAAGTGGATTTAATTTTTGGAAAAAGCAGAGGTCATTCAAAGCTAGGGTCTGATAAATAAGATAATCAAATGATGTAACAGAATTTCTCTAAAAGTGACCAAAAAGATGATGAAGATCATCATCACAATAACTAAGAGAAGGAGGAGGAATGACTAAAGTAAAAATTCTAGCTTTCTTGTGTTGCACATAGAGGTACAACAGCTGTTAAATGACTGAAGTTTCAAAATGCTTTAAAAGTGACATAAATTATAATAATCAAATGTAATATCTGGACTTGCCTGATTTTGATTCTAGCCAACTGTAAAAAAGAAATTGGGAAAATTTAAATATGGTCTTGATGTCAAGTGATATTAAGGAATTATTGTTGATAATTGTTAGGCAGGATAAATGGTATGCTGATTAAAGAGTGTCCTTTTTAGTCAGAGATGAATGTATTTTTGAGTGAAATGTGTGAGAGATGAAATACTTTGGGTAAAGTGAAATCTTAAATTTGTTTTAAATATTTTGGTAAAATACGTGGGGGAAAAAACATGAAAAGAGCTGGCAAAATGTAGGCAGCCACTGAGGCTGGGTGATGGGCCGACGGGGACCTTTCCTTTCCTCCACCCTCCGCCTTTGTGGTCACCACAAGTCCTAGAATAATCCTGCTACCTCCTTTTGAGCAAAGGCGCAATGCTGACTTGAATTTCTAAGTGTGGCTGGCTTATTAAAACACTGGCTTCGCTGCTCTGCAGGCAGGCTGCGTACCTAAACGCACACAACTCCCAGGCCTGCGGACCATGCCCCAGGATTCGACGTGAAGACAGACCAAGAGGGACTCGGCACGACCGCTCTGCCATTTTGCATACAAATCTCACTTTGAAATGTTGTAGGGTATTTTTTTCATTGGCTCACTATGTCTAATTAAATGTCCTGGGACATAAACAAAATTCCTGCCGGTCTGCCCATCTCCATTCCTTTAATGAACCACTAGTATTTCTCCCTGTGGAACAAGAGGTGTGGGTTCCCACAGCGGGTATCCACTTCAGCGTGGGTGACAAGAGGGTACAGATTTGGATTCAGTGGCTCTGTGGCTTATTTCCTTGACAAGAAAATGATAAACAACCAGATCCTTCTACATGTGGTGGGAAATGCCACCTGGGTTTGGAAAGCTGCAGGAGTCGGGGTATGGATAGAAACCCTGTTTCTGGTCAGAATGATTCACAAATCCTAAAAGCCAGGGCCACCTGAAGTGTTTTTTTTTTTTTTTTCCTGACTTGATCAACTTTGGTCCAACAAGCTTTTCATTTTCAATTCCCACAGCTGGGAATGAAACCCTGTTAAACCCCATGATTCCTGCTGCTAACACCCTCCCCCTTTTCTCAAGGCCTCAAGAGCAGAATGCCACGTGCAGCGGCTCGTTCTTCTTGAGGATGGCATTCATCAGTCCCGAGAGCCTGCCCGCTCGGTCGCTGGGCGGGTATAATACCAAGTCACTGATCATAGCAGTGCCTGGTAACAATAGGAGGGGACGCAGAATTCAGTGGGAACATTTCCCTCTGAAGCCCACTGTCTGTCAACATGGCTCGTGTGCTAGGGAAAGTGGGATGGTCCAAAGATCTAGGTCACAAACCTGGGGGGCAAACTTACCAATGCAAATTCACTTTTTGAACAAAGTATACTTCCCCTCAATGACCGGCTGCTATTAATAAATACCTCTCATTACCCAAAGTCTCACTGCAAAAGGGAAACAGTGTTAGAGAGCCCCATCTGAGGAGAAACATTTAGACGAGCATGACTCGGGAAACTGGCTGCAGTGTCCCTGTAAGCTGTGTAGACTGCGCGTGGCTACTGAGCACCTTGGGTCCAGTGCACTCTGACGCGTAGGCCAGGTGTAGGCCGCACATCAGATCCTAAAGACGCAGGTACCGAAGGATGCACATCTCATTAATGAGGTTTTATCCTAGGTGTGCTGGTTAAAATATATTCAAATTCATTTTACCTGTTTCTCTTAACTTTTTAAAATGTGGCTGCTAAGTGCAGTTGGCTTGCATTCATTTCTGTTGGATGGCGCTGGCCTGGGCCCTCTCGCGGGCTCCAGTTGGCCCGGGCAGCCCGCGCTGGGCTGTGGACCAGGCCCAGAGGCCGCAGAGTGGGCGGCGAGGCCCTCTTGCACCTGTCCCCATTGGAGCAGGTGCCCCTGGCACTTGTGGGCCAACAGAGGCTTTACAGCCAAGCCCGGGGGCAGTGCAGGAGGACCGCCTGACATCCTGAAGGCCCAGACAAGGGGCCGCGACGGTTTCTCACAGCAGAGGACTCACAAAAGGAGAGGCTGAATTGGCAAAGGGGGCTCGAGTTGGCAGACCTCCTGTAGCACATGGGAGGCTGAACTTAAGCCTCAAAGACAGATCCCCAGCAGGGCCACTGTCATTTGGTTTTACTGCTATTTGTCATTATTATTATACTTACATGAGCTCATTGCTTGGGAGGGGTGTGTCAGGATGTTATCAACGGCTGCCTGTCTTATAAACGTGAGCTACGAGTGAGCTTCCTCCCAGCCTGGGCACAGAGCCAGGAGCGAAGGGCCGGGGGCGGCCTCCCATCTCTTACCAGGCCAAAGGCCCACAGCGGCCGGAAGGATGTCCTTCTAAGGCCACCCACCCTTCCACCCTCTGCCAGAGCTACACATCTGAAGGCCTCCCAAAGAGGACGCGGCCTCAGAAGCTTTCTGAAGAAAGGGGCAGCACAGTCAGGTTTGAGATGCTACGGCAATGGCACCGATGGCTGTAACCAATGACTGTTGCCAGTGTCACCACTGAGACATTCGCCATGTGCCAGGCTCTCTTAGGTCTGTTAGCTTATTCAGGACTCACAAGACCCTGACGAGGTTCATGGCCAGGAAGGAGCAAAGCCGGGATTTGAACCCTGGTCTTGGCATCCATGCTTTTGGTCATTTGGTTTACGAGCTCCTGACCCAGTGTGGTTCCCTAGACCCTCTGGTGGGAACTGGCCCGACTGAGGTGACTTCTGTGAAAAAGGGGGTTCCAATGCTGAACAGGGTCAAACCAGCCAAGGTGCCCACTCCACTCAGAGACCCTGGCTCTGAAGGCTTTGTCTTGAAGGACCCCCCACGGCATCACAATGTGCGCGGGCAGAGTCGCCCTCCCATGCCTGGGTGCACTTTCTCTGGACCCCATTCTCCATTTTCATGTTATATTTACTCACCAAACCTCCGGAGCCTATTCTAAAATAAACGGCCCGGCCGCAGAAGCCTATTTCCAGGCGGCCATCACAAAATAATGCTGGCCTTTATGCATAAAACATGCTCACGTCCTTTTACTGTCTCAAGGAAACCAAGAATATCTCTTCTTTTTATCAAAAATAACACTGACATGTCAAAATAGTGCTATCTGGAAAGAAAGAAGGGTGTTCCTGAGTGTTCTGTCCTGACAGGTGGGACTGGCTCCTCCACTCCCTCCTCTGGGCCCGCACAGCCCCAGGGCCATGCAGCTCCCGCAGCCTTTCCATGTGATGCCGAGACTGCTCATCTGCCCCGGGTCAGCCCCACATTCTTCCCAGCTGGGGCTGGGCCACCCTCTGGTGCACCCAGCACCAGGCCCCCACCCAGCACAGCAGACACTCCATCGGGCTGTGTTGGGGAAACTGATGGGTCTGATCCAAGTGCGCTCTGCAGACACCACTGGCCTCCCTAGTGCACAATCCGAAGTGCTTGCAGCATTGCTGGGTTGCTAAGGCTGGAAGGGGCCTTAGACATGACTCAGGAAAGTGTCTCCGGGTTCTGAATAGAAACCTGAGGCTCAGAGTACCTAAGTGGCTTGCTCGAAGGTCACTGGCAAGTGACCTGACTGTGGCAAGGTCTCCTGACTGTGCCCTCTTCCTGCAGCACCAGGCCTGGACCAGAATGTGACAAACAGGAAGCACCCTGGTCGGGGTAAGAGTGGGGGAACCCCACCTCTCAGCCAAGATGCTCCAAATGCACTAAAATGTGGTATCTTAGATCAAGGATCTTAGTACATTACAGGAGAAATATCGGCAATGTTTGAACTCCTTGGGCAAAAGGCATTATATATGTATACAGAGAATCTGGCACAAGATGAGGATGAAAAGTCTGGAGCCCAAACTACATGTTTTCCATTTAGGCAAAAATTGTAGCTCTCTCTAGGACTGGAGAGAATGGAAAATGACTTCTGTAATGGTAATAAAAGTGCTTAAAATCTATTCATAGCAACCACCTCTTCGCCCTCCCTGCCGGTTCACTTTATACTCCGAGCGTGGAAAGCCGATGGCGGGACAACCTGAGCACTGCTCTCCCAAAGGTACAAAAATGGCCCGTGATGATTACCACTGGCTTTAAATAGCAATTCATACGAAAGAAAACCAAATGAAGACAAGAAGGAAGGAAGGAGGGAGGAAGAGAAGAGAAAAGGGAAGCTTAAAGTCTGCTGATTGCGGATCCGAGTCCCAGTTCTAGTCCAGACTTTCAGAGGGGAAAGGCCACACAGGCTGCAGTTTTTGAAATTAATATTATTTTTTTGAAAAGAGAAGTTTTAGGTGCACAGTAAAATTGAGTGGGAAGTACAGAGTTCCCATCTACCCCCTTGTCCTCACATGTATACCCTCCCCTATGACTGACATCTCTCAACGGAGTGATGTTTGTTTTAATTGATGAGTTTATATTGTCATACCATTTTCAACCAAAGTCCAGAGACTATATCAGGATTCACTCTTGGTGTTTTATAGTTTACGGGTTTTGACAAATGTATCATGACATGTATCCACCACTGTAGTATCACACAGAATAGTTTCTCTGGCCTCAAAATCCTCTGTGCTCTGCCTAATCGTCCTTCCCCCTCCCCCACCAACCCACAACAACCACTAATCTTGCTACTATCTCCCTAAGTTTGCCTTTTCTGGAATGTCATATACATTCGCTGGAATCGCACAGTATGTAGTCTTGGTTCCTTTCACTTAGTAAAATGCACTTAAGTTTCCTCAGGAGTTTTCATGGCTTGATAGTTCATTTCTTTTTAGTGCCGGATAATATTCCGCCATCTAAATCTATCCCAGTTTATCCATTCACCTACTGAAGGGCATCTCGCTTGCTTCCAAGCTTTGGCAACTGTGAACCAAGCTCCTACAGATGCCCCCAGGCAGGTTTTGGTGTGGACATGTTTTCAGTTCGCTTGGGTGGGTACGTAGGAGGACACCTGCTGGATCCTGTCACAGAGGCCACGTTCAGCTTGGTCAGAAACCGCCACGCTGACAAGCTAGCGAAGTGGCAATGCTAGTTCTGAAGGAGCCACAGGTGAGACTCTGAATCAAGTGCCAGCCTCTTGCCCTGGCAGAAAGACATCCCTGATTCTGGAATGTGAACCAGGGAGCTGTGGGACGTGATTTTTCATGATGCTCCGATGAGGCATTAATCGTACCGAGTTCCGTGGAGAGAAAGCATTCCCATTTCCAGTCTTTGTGTAGTTCTTCCAAGTAGGATCTAATCTCTTGCTTGGACTAAGCTCTCTCCAGTTCCTCTGTAACACTTGCGAGTCATGGAAGAAGTCGGGCAGGAAGGTGGCAGTGAAATGACTGGGGCTGGGAAACACTACCCTAATGGACTTGGCTCAATACCCAACAACTTCTATGATTTCTGGTTACATCAAGGAATCAAACACCCGTTTAGATTCTCTCTCTTCTCCCAACCGGATACTTTCAAGAAACTCCTTAACAGTGAGATACACTAAGAATGAGATACGAACAACAGAGGCCCAATTTTCGTCCAGCTACCCAAGCACAATCCTCAGAGCCCACTGTGCTGAGCACTGTTCCTAGGGACCGCTGGGGAAGACAAGGGGCACGAGCTCAAGTGTGGCGACACCCTGGTTCTGGCCTTCCCCCTCGTGGTGCCCATTCTGTGTAAGCAGGAGCTGGGAATAGGACAGGGACATGTGACACATTACCTCTGAGTCCTTTATTTACTCTTCCTTCCTGTTCTGCTTGATAAGACAGATAATGATGTTGACTGTGAATATAAAACACTTCTTGGTTTATAACATAATTTACTTGGTCCAAAGCCAAAACTTCATACTGCCTTAGGATGGGCTCACTTCTTGTATTTGGGGGTGGGGAGGACCCTGGTGCATGAGGCCCACACACCAAATGCCTAAATATGTCACACACTGAGCTCATGGTTAAATATGAGTGTGCTCTCTCCTTGACCAGTATGCCCTTCCTGTGCCAGTCAGCTCAGGTTGTCATAACAGAACACCGCAGACTGGGTGGCATAAACAACAGAAAATTATTTTCTCACAGCTGTGGAGGCTGGAAGTCCAAGGTCAAGTGCTGGCAGGGCTGCTTTCTGGTGAGGCCTCTCAGCCGCAGACAGTGGTCTTCTCAGCAGGTCTCACCTGGCCTTTCCTAAGCATTCATTCCTGGGTTCCCTTCATCTTCATAAGGACACCAGTTCTATCAGATTAGAGTGTTGTCTAATACCCTCATTTGACTTTGCATCCTTAAAGGCTCTATCTCTACATACAATTGCACTGGGAGTTAGGGCACAGCACATAGGGTTTGGGAACATAAGTCTATCCATTAATATCCCCCAATTACCTGGGAGGCCCGGTTTGACTTTAGAATTCATGGACTCTGTAGGTTCCTCTCTGGTAAGCGGGGACCTGGTCTATTCCGCATCTCTTTCTAGTCCCTGCTCATCACATCCACGAAGAGACCTGTGTGCCCTGGTCTGCATGTCCAAGCTCTGTCCCATTGTCCCCTGTGCACAGCCACCCACTGACCCGTCCATCAGACACAGTAGGGTACACGGGGGCAGGGGGGTGTCCCTAGGAAGGACGGATCTCAGGAGGAGGTCCACACAGGTCCTGGAGGGGAATTCTTGTGCCCTGGGTGGGCATGTCCCTTTGGCCCAACAGACCCCTAACCCTGTAAGGAAGAGCCAAGGCTGAGGTAGGCCAGGGGATGGCCCTCTACAGTTGGGGATGGCAAGCGACAGCTTGTAGGCCAAATCCAGCCTGCCTTCTGCTTGTGTACAGCCTGTGAGCTAAACACAGTTCTCACACTTTTAAAAGTAAAATGGAAAATGTAAAAAAGACTATCAGTGTTCTGGCATGAAGAGTCACTCAATTTTGCCTCTTGGCAAAATCTAAAATTAGGCAAATTTTAGATTAAGGCAAAGCCTCAAATATTTACTCTCTAGCCTTTTGCAGAAAAAGCGTGCCTATTCCAGCTCTAAACATAGGCTGGGTACCTGCTGGCCTGAGCCTCAGAGCCGCTGGGGACCCTCCCCTTCCAGGAGGCTGTGTTGAGGATCCTTTCACTGGTCAACACAGCAAAACCAGCTGCCCCCAAAGATGGGCTGTCTCCAAAGATGCCTGCAGGGCCCCTCCCATCCTGTGTGCCCTCCTACAGTGTGACACTGCCACTCCTCCCACCAGGATGTGGCATT